>WBMY01012730.1:14742-78663 GCA_013397315.1 Donacobius atricapilla | reverse complement strand
TCTCTTTTTTTTTTTTTTTCCCTTCCCTTTCACCCCCTTCCCTCCTCCTCCTCTTTTTCCCTTCCTGGATGCGTGGGGGCGGGCGGGAGCCGGGGAAGGTGGAGTCTGTGCCCGTAGTACTCGGCACATGGCCCTCGGAGCGCGGCATAGACCGCCCTGGACCCGGGGCGGCGGCCCGGCCCGGCCCGGCCCGTCTGCGGCGCCGGGAGCGGAGCTGGGAGCGGCACCGGGATGCAGCCGTGCCGTGCCAAGAGGCCCTGGCGCTGCCCGCTGGTTTTCCCGGGTGGGAGCTGGTGCCCGGGACAGGCGCTGGTAGTGCCCAGTGGGCAGGGAGGGCAGTCGGGACGGGGAGCGGCCCCCGGGGATGCGCTTGAATGCCGAAGGTGCGTTCTGCGATGCGGCAAGCCTGGGCTGTCCCGGCTCCTGCTGGCCCCGCTGCAGTCTGAGGCGTGCGAGTGCCTCTGTGTGCAAGTAACATCTCACGGGTTCCTTAAACCATTAAAGCAACCTCCTCCCCAGCCTTGCCCTCAACGCCCTCCCCGACCCTTCCCTCTCCCCTGCACCAGAGAAAGCACATTTACTTCGCCCTTTCCCGAAAGGGCAGATAGCCCAAGCCCCAAATATCTGTATTCGTGTCGTCCCCCAAGTGATGGCTGTTCAGCAGCTGACTGCAGGTCTGCACGCTGCCTCCGTCTGCAGCTTGCGAAGGCAGGTGGCCAACCCCACCTCAGCATAAAGCTTCTTCGGTCCTTCCTTACTTTATTGTGATCAACTCAACCGTGCTACAAGTGTGCTTGTCCTGTGATGATAATTTCATCAACGGCTTATGTAAGGGTTGGATAACACATACATACAAACAGAAGAACATATGGTTGTCGCAGGATAGCAACACACGCTTTCTTCCTAAAGCATTACAATGGCTTGTATTACATTCCAGTTATAGCTGTGGATGATTCACAAGCCACCCCAAACTGTCACAAAATATTGTGATGTTCCCTACAATTTTATCAAAATTTTGCTGATTTGATGATTAGAAAAAAAAAGATTGATCAGAAAGGAGAACCTAATCCCATTGTTAGAGGAAGCTATGGACCGAGGTGTCTCAAAAGTGATATTTTGAACATTCAAAGATTTTAGAATTGAGCTCTGTGGCTTGGATTTACTTCTGAACCTTTGGTCTCTACTAACACTGAGTACCACAACCCCCAAATTTAACCACCAGGTCTCTGTAGTGTGCTACTTTTGTGTAGGGACACTGCACAGGCAGCATCCTGAGCAGGAAGCAGTGAGGAGGGGAAGGGGAAATGATGGGGGGAAAGTGCCTCTTTCCAGATCACACCTTATTAGGTCTTCTTAGAGACATAGGTGAGTGCTATTTTGAGATGGACATTCTCATTTCAGTCTGCTCTCTTGAGGTTTACGCCGATTTTGTCTTTTTTATCAGAGGGTACTTCTGTGCCTGTCCCTGTGGCATGTCAAGGATGGATCATTTGGATGGAAAGTGGGTAGGCGAGAGTGTTAAACTCTCCTCCCCAGAGAAAAGCCGAACTGACATGTCCCATCTGTTGGAAGGATGCTCTGTACCCCTGTGGTTGCCATGTGGTTTCTTCAAACTTCTGTTTTGGAGAGAAAGGCTGAGGAATTTCAGGCCTGCCACCTTCCTTTGATGGTAATGCCTTTTTCTGACCAAGGGCATTGTCCCTGCAGTGGCAACCAGTGAGATGTCCTGGCACTGATGCACTTGGCTCCTGTGGAGGAGTTCCAAGCTTCTTTTGAGGCTATTGCTTTTGAAAGAATTCAGGACTTTTTGGACGAGGACTCCTGGGTCACAGAAAAATGTCACAGCTCTGTAGGCTGGTAGTTGGTATGTTACTGAATGCTGACCCCTGGTCCAAGGACTACTACCAAATGGTAAATAGAAACTCAGGCCTCCCACCTTAGAACTGAGTGAGATACACACAGGGTATTTTTTTCCTCTTGCATTCCTGAGGGCCAGCAGCAACAGTGTGTATTCTCCTCCAGAGCTCAAAAACTCTGCATGGCAACCAAGTGTTGGTGTATAGTTCCCAAATTCAGCTACTCACAGTACACCAGTCTGGGAAAGTGAACCGCCACCAAATGCCAAATGGAGTTACAGAGGTTGGTTTAACTTAGGACATTTTTTATGAGTGCACTCCTTTCACAAAATTACTCTTGTGATGGGATAAATTACTTCCTGTTGGAAGCATTATTTTTTAATGAAGCCATAACCTCTGTTCTAGAGCTCCTCTACAGCTGACCCAGAGGGAAATGTTACCCCTTCCCTTGTCCACAGGTGCATCCCATTGTTTCTGGCATCTGAATTCTACAAATCCATTTTTACAGTCTCTGCAATCAGGAACACTTATGTGAGTGGTTGAGCCTATCAACCTCCTTGCATCAGAGTTAGAGTGGTTGGGATAGATCGTAGGTCTTTCCTGGCCTGGCTCATCCAGCTGAGCTCACTTTGTCACTTTGTAAAGTGCTTGTCTGTGCCTACCAGCCTAAATACTCCCATGGACCCAAACAGATGCTCATGGTCTAATATGCACAAGCTGCCTCTGGGGGATACGGTCTTTTCCAAAAATCACACTGCAGGTTGGTTAAAACATCCTGCGAGTGAAAATAAACCCATTTGAGAAAGCCACATACAAGAAGAAAATGACTTTTTCAGTCTGAAGTGAAGCTATTTTTGGTAATGAGTGGGGTCCCACAGTACAAAGATAATTGGCACGTTAGAAAAACCAGTTCTCTAGACCTATTTATACATTTAGTAGCAAATTTAAATTTATGTGCACAACATAATGTGCATTTTTTTCCAGTTCCTTATGTCCTTTTGATCTGTGCTTAGCAAAACTTTAGGGGATCACATGTGTGCTGGAGGGTATGTGAAAATGTTAAATTGATTTTTCTGGTTGAAACTTTTTTGTTTGATGGGTTAGTAGTGGTTGACTAGAGGAAATAGCAAAGTTGAAAGGAAAACCAAAAAGGCACATTCTGGAAACTTGCTTCTGTGACTGTTTTTTCAATCATTTCCTTCTCTAAGTTCTCTTCCAACCAACCAGCTCTACCCAAGTGCAAGTAAATGTTTTTATTTCAGAGGTCATAGGCTTATGTAAGCAGTTAGATGACGAGTGGTAATAGGAGTGGTGGAGCATGATGGCTTTTTCACCCAGTGCGCCAAGACCTGCAAGAGAGACTCATCGGTTGTGGATGTTCAGAGGCAGCATGGAATTTGGGGGGCCTGTTAACATAGATGATGTAGAAGCTTTCTTTGTAGAGATTGGAGGGTGTTTGGACAAAAGCAAAAGCTCAGCAGTTTGCCATTCTGAGGAATGAGATTAGAGAAACAGTGCCTCTACATACCTGCCCTCAGAGGAAAGTTAATGTGTAGAATCCTCATGTTGTCTTTCGTTTAACTGGTGTGAGTGCAGTCCTGCTGCAAGGCAAGTGTGTGGCCAGCAGGATGTGAAAATCCAGCCCAAAAGGCCACAGAAATTGAGCTAAAGTTTGGGTCCTGAGTAGTTTGTCAGGCCAAACTTAAAAATATCTTTGCAGGCGAGTTGAAAACTTCACCCAGCATTTGAGTTAGAGGCAAGATTTGTGTTACACTGAGTTTTAACTCTGCGGGAATAACCGGTCCTGAGTCACCAGTGTGAGTCACCATGCTAGTTCTTGAGTGGCCTCTGCACAGTGCTTGCCTGCTTTGGGGACAAGAATAAGTTTCTTATTATCACTGGTACTTGTTAGACCTGCAGGACCTAAGCAGTGAGAGGAAGGGAGAGTAAATGCAATTGTTCCTTGTAATTTTGACAGTCTTGTTTTCTAGCTCTCAGGCTCAGTCAGGTAATGCTGTTATGCAAAGCTCAGCAACGATGTCGGTGATAATGCTCCTGTAGGTGAGAACAGAGATCATTATTACCACTGGTCTTGGATATCACTATCAGATCCCCATGGCCAGGCAGGGTTCCCATAGACTGTGAATACTCTAATCTTGCTGTGCAAAACTTTGAAGAAACAATCCAAACCAAATCTTTATAAACACTTTCTTGTTCCTTTACTTTGCCGAAGAGAATTGCACTTCAAAAGGGGAAAGGAGTTGTAACATTGGAGAAATATTTGGAATGTGAATTTAATAATCCTTCTGTTTAGAAGGAGTGTCTGGCAGAAAAAAAAAATTGGGGGAGTTTTAAAAATTTCACTGAGAGCCATAGTGAAGAATGGAAATTGGATAAAGACACTACAAATTCTTTACAAAAGACTAATACTGCATCTGGATAGCACGACCTCTTTTAGTGCCAGGTCCAAACCTTCAGTCTGTTGTAAATTTAGCCTGATTCTCAGAAATGTTAAGTGCTTGTGCTTTTCACTGGTGATTTTTCAGGAGCCTGAATGTTTTGCTTGTTAAGGGTCACTTTTGCTAATTGAAATATAGAATTTTGACACTAAGAAGGGTGTTACCTTCTTGGAAAAGCAGTGTTCCTTGGGTAGGATTGGTTCACGCTTGCCTCTATGTGCAGAACCTAATTTTACTTGCATCATTCCAGGGTAGGTGCCAACATTGCCAAGTTGACATGAAACCAAATTCAAATACAGCAGTGGGAAAGGAAGAGAAATCTGTGAGTGCCTAACATCATGGTTGGAGGGGTGTGTGTGACTGTGGAGTAGGACCCACACACAGAAGCAGGTGCCCTCAGCAAAGATGAAACAGTGGATGGTCAGGACACCCAACCTGCCAATTATTTTGGATGTCAGAGGTGCGGCATGCATGGTGTTTGTGTTTGTGTTTGTGTTGAAGGGTTCCTGAGATCATCAGTCAGCTGGTAGTGCACACACGGGTGGCAGAGCCAATTTGATAGCTGTTTCTCTCTTAAAGAATTTAGGGCAGTCTACTTAAATCAAAACTGGCCTATCATTACTCCAACTTATTGCACCTTCACTAAGGACACTTAATAGTTTTCATTGCCAGATCCATGCTAGATCCAATTCAGGCCAAGCATTTCTTGGAAAACTGGTCAAATGGTTATATGAGCTCCAAGGGCAGGACCATGAAAAACATCACTTTGGCCACATTAGAAATTCTTATGACCTCTCCTTTGAAATACCTGAGCATCGCCATATTGAAATAAGAATTCAGGAGGTGGGCTTCTGTCTCTGAGGTGGGGCTGGGGAATGAGGAGAGGATGCCCTTCCTGTCAAAATCCACCCACCTTTGTCCAGTTTTAAGCCTTTTGAATCATAGCTCACATATGCTCACTAGGGGCTTACTGCTGCCTGGCAGCTAAAACTGCCAGTGCCTTTGAGGATATATCTTCATGGAGTTAACGTCCGGCTTCCACCTTTGCTGAAGGGGCTGAGCACATGCAGTCCCCAGAACTACAGGATTAGTGTGAGTGATGTTCCTAGCTGCTCTGGGGCACACTGGCGGTGGCTGCTGGACCATGGGTGCAGAGTGGACAAATGGAGCGGAGGACGGATCAGCCTGTTCATATGTGGAGAGGGGAAGGAGCTGCAGGAGCAAAATATACTATCCTTGGGTGGGATGCATGTGCACGGCAGGGGGGCTGAGGGCTTGCACATCCAGCATGAATTCCTCCTCATTTCTTTCTTGCATCCTTGAATTTTTGAAGTTCCTCATTCAACTTAAGCTGGCTTTGGGTTTTTTTGTTGTTGCTGCTGTTGTTTTTTCACTTTATATGCTATTGGATCCCTTAAAGACCCACACTAAACTGGAAGCTCTATTTTACTGGGTGCTGCTAAAATACACTCCCATGTCTTAGTGAGCTTGCAGGATAACTAGACAAAACAAGGAAGGTGGCCATGTAGGAACTGCAACTGGAATGTGGCTGTTACTGGCTCCTACTGGCTCCTACTGGAGTGATTAAATGGGAACAGGGCCACATAGCTCCTCCCTCCCTTGAAAAACAAAAGCTGTGGGCACTTGTACAGAAAACAACCCCTGTTTCTGTTTGTCCTTGTCTTCCTGCAGTTTTCTTCTTTGAAATCAGAGTTTGGGTTTTAGGGTTTTTTCAGTGTCACAATAAGCTAACATAGGCGTGAGGTTCACAATGGAGTCATCTTTATTGAAACAAGGAAGGGGCAAATGTCCTGTTTGCTTGGAAATCGCCTTGGGCAGTGGTGTAAATAAAAATCAACTTCTAACTGCAGTAGAACAGAATGACTTGTTCCTAAGAAGAGCTGTTTTAAGGTTTTCATTAAGTGACAGCAATGATTTATCTTGTCCTTTACTATTCTGAGGCAATTTGGAATCAAGTACAGAATCACTGGACATTAAGATTTCAGAGGGAAGCCTGGAAGAACATCCATCTTTGTCACAGTGCCTGTTAATTTTTAATCACCTCGGGATAATTTTAAAACAGGCTGCAGGTTTCTGAAACATTCATATCGGCAAGTCTTTTCAGTTTGCTGGTTGCTCAGGGTAAGAAAACCCTGCAGTTTGCAGGACAGTCAGACCAAGGAGCTGGATGAGAAGGAAAATGCTGTTGATGCCTTCTCAGACAAGGTCTTCAGTGAGTAAAAACACTAAGTAAATAGAATCTAAAGTTCCCACAGGGACATGCTGGTAGAGTGTTTCAGAGACTCTCCAACAAGTTCAGCTTGACTGGAAATATTTATATCCAAGAAAAGAAAAAAAATGTTCAAAGGATTTTTTTTTCTCCTCTTGAAAATATTCAAGGAGCGTGACTCCAAGGGGAGTGAAGGAAGCAAACGGAAAACTTCTGGTGGCAGAAACTGGGCTTTTGCATTCAGCTTCATGATGTTTTCCGGTCCGCAGGCAACACGATATCCCATGAGCACCACACTTGGTTCATTCCAAAATTTCAGGGAAGGTTTCAGAGCCATTTTAACTTTGGAAGATCCTCAGGGGGTAGTGCTCATTGCAGGTTGGTGTGGAAAGCTTGCAGTCAGAGGGGAGGGATAAAACCTGTGTCTGCATCCTTGCGGTCTGTCACCTTGGGCCACCTGCATGGGAGTCCCAAGGGTCTGCAGCCATGTTACCTTGCCCCCAGGATAGGGCACAGGTCCTGCTTGGATCCCCTGAGCAATATTCCCAGCTAAATATTTGCCACTGGCAAATTTCCAACATGATAAAATCCAGCCAGGTCAGCTCTGCCTCTGTTCCAGGGTGGTCAGAAAATCTGGCACAAGTGACTGGGCTCCTGAGAAAGAAGGTGAAATGGCAGTGACTTTGGTGGCAGGAGAGTATGGGTCCAGCCTCAGCTGCAGGCTGGGTGGGGGGAGGATGACGGGCCGCTCTCTTCCCAGACCTGTGAGCTGCCAAGATGATCTGGCATGTGCCTGGCTGCAGTTTTCATCACAGCCAGGTCAAGTCACAGGCTTGCCATCACAGCCCTCCAGAGGTCTTTCACTGTTCCCTGCGGCCCTGAGCCATGGTTGTGGTGCTCACGTGGGGCTGCTGCCTCCACTTCCCAAATCCTTCCACTTGCTTTCATGTGCAAGGGGAAGGAGTCCAGCCACCTGCTGGAGGAGCAGCAAATTTACCTGCAGAGAGAGGAACGGCCATGGGTGCCCCAGCTGCTCTGTGGTGTCTGCCAGGGGCGGGGGGTTGCCTGTGGGGTGGAGATGTCTTGCTGCCATTACAGGAGAAAACGTCAGCTCAATCCTGCCCCCAATAACCACAGCTTGCCACAAACATGTTTTACATAGTCTGATAGCAATTAAAACTGCTAAAAGTTGGTCTAAAAAGGATACATTTGTGCTCTGAATGTTTTGGCAGGAAAGTTTTGTTAGCAACAAATGGAAGCTACATAAATGGAAAGGCAATCCCCTGGCAAGACAGATCGAAAGTCTTCTTCTTTCTCTGCTCAATTTGAATAGCACCTCGGTGTAATAATTTTCATGTTGAGATCAATAAGGCTGTTAAATAAATGAAGTATTCAAGTGCAGAAGAAAGTAAGGGAAGAGAGAGATGGTATTCAACTTGAAAGACTAAAATTCAAGCTTCCTTGAGCCCCAAGGAAAGGATAAGTCCATTAAGTTGTGAAGAAATAAGACCTGGAAAGAGTAAGACCTGAAAAGAACCTGTCTGATCTGTCCTAAAACTTACGAGAAAATAAAACTTAGGGGTGAGAAAGGAAACTGAAAGAAAAGGCAATGTAGCAGTGGCATACAGCTCTCCTGGCATGGCATTTGGTACATACTTGGTGCATCTGCAGGTATCTCTGCTGGGATGTTTGATGCACTGGTAATTCGTTCTTCCTAACTAAAAAGGAATAATTTAGTTCTAATTTACTGCAATGTCTTTGGAGATGGCTGTTTTTTGGGCCACTCCCTCAGGAAAAGGAAAGAAAAAGGAAATAGTTCAGCTACCCAGCAAAAAAAAACCCACCAAGATTTTGGTTCTCTGTATGTGTGTGTGTTTGTGCATATATATATATTTCACTTTGCCCATGTAACTCCAGCTAGATGTAATAGGACATAATACATACACTCAAACCAGAGCAGTAGAAGGAATACATAGCAAAATTATTCTGCTGACTGATTTTGGAAATACTTGAGCTGTCTCCATGTGGCCAGTGTGACTGTGTTCCTATGGGAACAAACCCCTTCAAAGCAAGAGGGTTCTATAGCAAGAATACGTAAATCCTGGCTAAAAAACTTGGTGTTTAGCACAGAATTAAATATTCTGAAATTATGAAGCATTATGCGATATTCTAATAAAATGCACTCATTTTCAGAACTAATTGAAATAGTTCTTTTCTACTCTGCCAATGAGGCAAGATGCAATCAGTCACATTCAAACCATCATTAGGACTAATTAGGACATCCAAAGTAGTAAAAGCTTGCTGGCACCCCCCATGCAACCACAGTGTTACTTCTCAGAGCTGCAGCCTGAGCAGCATTCCTTGATCTGAAGCTGGTCGAAGGTATCTGTGCTTTACTTTTAACTCCAAGTTGCCACAATTTCCAGCGAAGTAGTTTTTATGTCTGTAAGTGATATGAGAGAAAGAGAACTTCACCTGCAGTTCTTTGCCAGTAGGTAATGAATGGACAGACTGGAAGTTTGAGGGAGACTGGAACTCAGATTTCAAGGCAAGATTGTAAGTTGGGGGAAATACACAGTTAAATGGAGTGAGAAGTCCTGTACATCAAGAGTAGATCTGTAAATGAAACCCCAGGTGTGTTCTCATTAAGTTCCATCTGGTATTAGGAGTGCAGAAATACCAGTTTTCTAATGGAAAGAAATGAAACAAGGATGTCAGAGCTGTGTCTTCCAGTCAGGGTCTTATCACTCCAAGATAAGATCCCTCTTACCACGGCTCAAATATTTTATCTATCTCTGTTCTTAGTCCTGGTTCATCTATATCATCTCTGCTGGCATTGGTTTGCCTCGCTGCTGCTCTTGCATTAATACAGCTTCTCTTGCTCCCCACTTGAGGTTTTGAGGGGCCAGGGGGAGACATTAACATGCTACAGGCGTGGGGACCATTTGTGAGTGCCATTTCTGCTGTCACCCTTAGGGAAGAGGGTAGTGAGGAGGCCCTAAGAAGGAAACCCTAAAGGTTCCTAAGAAACCTTTATGTTTAAGGTACCAGTAAAAACATTCAAGGAGGTTTCTGGTCGTGATGTGGTAGGATTGACACTTGGTATTGAGAAACCTGAAGCACATTTCAGGAGATGTCTTCACTGATTTATGTAGTACTGGTGTGTTCGGCCCCCTCAGCAGCTCATAAGGGACCTTGAGGTGCCGTTTCCCTGTCCAGTTTCACCTGAGTGATTGTGTATTTTGGGACTTGTAAGCATGTTTGTAAGCAAAAAAAAAAAAAAAAGTGAAGAGGAACAGGCTATAGAGAAATGTTTAAACATGGCAGAACTTCAATTAGTGTTGAAATTCCTCTTTCTAATGACAAGAAATTTCCTGGTTTGAATTTCATGCTGCTCTAAACAGTAATGACACGTCACCACTCCCTATTTTTGTTCTTAAGAATGCATAGGAATTTTAAACGGACACCTAATCAGCATTTTGGTGGACCAAATGCAATATTTGATACTATATCATGAAGCGTACTCTGCCCTTGGAAAAAACAATTTGTAGTTTCTGTCTTCAGAACAACCCTTACAGCTCACAGGAGAGCCACACAGTGAAAACATGGGTGTGTCAGTCCTTTCTAGGCTTGATAAGACCTGAATTTGTTTGAACAGCCGTCTGCTGGTCTTGAGCCCTTAATATTTGCTTGCCAATATAACAAGATATGTGAGGGATATGTTGTTTTTATTGCGCTGTGCAAGGCATACCTGGATTGCAGAGAGAAGCAGGAGGATGATGGCCCATAAGGGTAAGAGGAAGACAAGTGCATGTGCGGTAATTGGTCCCAGAACTTCAAATGCTTAAATTCAGCTTGCGATTGTTTCTAAAGTGGACATTCCTAAAGGGCATTAAACCAAGTAATTCTGGGCCAAATCTGTAGCTATTTAAGGAAATACATTACAGAGCACTGACTCCCATGAAGCATTATTTTAATTATGCCTGAATCTGGGCAGTTTTGCCCCAGTGTAGAGGCAGAGAACCAGTGAGACAGGGCACTGCAGTGCTCAGTGCCAAACAGAGCGAGAGCCACAGCTCTGAGAGTAACAAATCACATTCACGGACGATCTTTCCTTTCCCTCTCCAATCTGAATATTCCCTTACAAGTGTTAAAAAATATAAAATCAATAGCCTCGTGTGGATGAAACCTAGAAAGAACAAATCCCCGTGTGAAACCTGCCAGCCCATTTGCAGGATAAGCCCTGCTTTGTGCCAGGGTGTCCCCCTTTGAATCTGCGGGAGTTTCCTCTCTGCAGACTGCAGCAGCCTGGGTCATCAGCATTACCCTGAGGGTGTTTTTAGAGGGGCGGAGGTGCGCAGGTGAAGAAAAATGGTTTGCAAGAGAAACGGGACGTGGTCCCTGACGAGGGCATTGCTCCCCGCTCAGGCCCCTGCCCTCCTGCAGCATCCCCTGTGGCAGCAGAGTGGCACTGCGTGCTCAGCAGATGATTTCAGCAGGCTGTTTGAAGTCCATCAAAGCGATCCTTAACGCAGTGTGACCAGCTTGCGGGCTTTTTTTCTTTTGTGTTAGCTGCATGAAGAAGAAAGCCGAAGAAAGTCGGATGCAGGATGTGGCAACGCGTTGTCCTGTGCTGCAGCACGGGAGCTTCATCAGGACTGACAGCCAGAGGAACATAATCTCTGCCCTGTCATCCTTCCTGATCAGGGCTGATGGAGCAATTTTCCCAGTGAATTTCCAGCTAGGATATTAAAATAAACTTCTCCCCAAAAGCTTCTGCCTTGAAGCAGCCACCCTGTATTTGCCTTTGTTCTATAACTCTCTATGATGTTCACTGGGGCCCTCTTCTCCAAGGCTGTCACTAGCAGCTGAAATTAACCCCTAGGCAATCTTAGAGAGCACTAATATCTCACTAAAGTCACACTATGACATTATTTGAAGGACTTAGAGGCATCCTGCCTCTGTGACAGTCTTCTGAATGCCACCCATCAGGTATATCATAACCCGAACTGGATGCTCTGCTGTGCCTCACAAATATTTTGTAATTAAGTCACTAGGCAAGAGGATTGGATTTTGTCTTTGTTTTGCTTTGTTTGTGTTTTAATCATCATTATTTGCACCCAAATTCTAAAGTCCATGGTTAGGGCACCTGTGATCAAATTTCCTTTAACTCTTGCTGAGGGGAGAAAATTGAGTCATGGCCTCATGATCTGAATATAAGCAAACAATTTGTTGTGATAACATCACAGGGGGATAAAAAATATCATGATTCAAGGCAACAATATTATCAACCTGAGATCATCATTTTCACAAAGGCAGGGGGTAACAGCTGCTTGTTCATCAGAGGATTATATCTTCCTGCTGTTGCTGCTGTGACCCTAAATAAAACCTCTAATGCCAGCGCAGCAGCATGGCCAGAGAACACAGTGATGGCAGGAATAAGTCCCTCCCTTCTGCTCTGGGGAGGTTTCTGTGGACAGTGTTGTCTTTCTGGAGCCTTAACTGAATTATTTTTCCTGTTAGTTCCAGAACTTGGAAATTCAAATAATCTCCCTCCTGTCACGGATCCCTTTCTAAAATCATAAGTGAGGTGCTCCTGTCCTGCTGAAGATGTAATTGAAAGGCATATACAAATGTAGTGTTTAATTCCAAGACTTTCCTGTATTTTGATTAAAAACCTCTTGGATTCTAAAGCTTAGGTTGTGCTAGATATAAAAACACATGTTCATCCAAGAGCACAACATGAATGAATGAGAGCATTAAATTCTGCTGACCATTCACTTGAATTTTTTTCTGCCGCATGTGATTCCAGGACAAATATTGATTGAATAACCTCTGTGTGTGTGTGTGAAGTGTGGTCTAACACCCAGAGTGACCTTTCTCTTCTGTGTCTAATCACCAGTGATAGCTGTAAGCTTCCTTTTATATCAAAAATCTTGTTTCATAACCCAGCTCCCCTGCTCTTTGGAACCTGAGTTTCTCCATTTGTTTGTTCAGCCAGTTGAGGTCTGCTGGAATATTTCTCTGTTTGATTTGCTTGTTAGCTTTGTTGCTGGCTGAAATGGCTAGAGGGTGGTTTGTTCAAGGCTTTTGTTTTCTTTTCTGGAAGAGTTGATGGAGGGTTTTGTTCTCCACAAGTCAGGCAGTATGGCTGCACGTGAGGTTTGCCTCGCTGCCTGCTGCACACCCACCCGGGCAGGTGGCACCGTGTCTGTGCACACGCATGGGCTCCGAGCATTACCCCGGCCTCTGAGGGGCTCATCCAATGGCTCTTCCCTTTTGTTTCTAAAAGCACTGGCTGATGTTTTGGCATGCTGATATTTTGGGCCACAGCCTGTCTCTTTCCCTGTCTTTTCTCACAGAGGGGCTGAGCCCCTGGGGCAGATGGAGAGAGAAGTGAGGTCGGGGCTGGCGTTGGTTGGGACTGGCTTAAGCAAGCTGGGGATATACAGGGTGCAGCAGAACAAGAGTGCGAGTGAGATACCTGCTTGCTCTCTCTCTCTCTCTCTCTCCCCTCCACCCTCTCTATCTCTCTCTTAGAGATGCTCCTTATTACAGGGAAAGAAGACAAGTATGGTAATTGTCCTTATAGTCACTTTCCACATTCACAGAGTGCAGTGTGTAGGAGCACTTATAGAACACGAATCTCCCCTGAAGGCTTCTCATGGGAAACTTGGGGAAGAACTGCGGCCCCTACTCACGCTTCTCCAAACCCAGCCACCCTCCTTGTCTTCAGAACATGAGCTGTGGTGGCAACTGGAGCCTGGATTTAGTTGTCTGCCATTTGTACCATCATCAAAACTACAATAGTTCAGGCCTCCAGTTCCCACCAGAGATGCATGCATTTGCGTGCACGTATTTCTCCCTTCCAGCCTAAGAAATGGTATTATTATTCTCATGTTAACTAAAAATACCCATATTAGTTTCGCCTAAGATTGTGATTCTTACTTCTCTATATAAATATATAAAAATAAACATGCACTAAATATATATTGATAAATATATACATCTATATATACACACACACACACACACACACACATATATATTCCTTCCCTCCCCTTTCCTTCTCTTCTCACAGTCTGAGCAGTCCCAGTGAGAGGACAGTAACTTTCCATCACAAATGCTTTTCCTGTGACTGTTTTTGTTTTCTAAGCCTGCCACATGAAAATAGGCATAATATTTTCATTTTGGTTGTCTGTAAATAAATAGAAATTTGACTTCCAGAATGTGTTCCTAGAGCAAATCGAATTGTTTTAAGATTACTCCCTTTCTAAATAATACTTACCATTTATGTGTAGATAACCCCCTAAAGTAAAAGTAGTTAAAGATGATGAACTGAAATCTCTGTTACACAGTGGTTAATTACAACAGTTCCCATTTTGGTTGGTATTTACTCCATTAGTTGTTCATACTGCAAACAAATATTCCAACAGCTTTTTGTTATATTCTCTTAGAGATGTGATTAAAACCAAATTTTAGCCTTCGCAGATCCGAGCCTGTGTCTGGAGCCAAGCACGTGCCAAAATGAGGAGACGAAGGGCTGTAGGAAACACTCTTCCTCTGCTGCCTGTCCTATGCAGCTGGTAGTCTGGTGAACAGATCTCAGCTGCCAGCGGGGCTTCTCTGGGGACTGCATCATTCTCCTCCCCAGCATAATGGCAGGAGATTGCTTTCCCTGAGGATTTTTCAAAGTAACAGTAAAGATGGCTTTTTAACTCAGCTGGTGGAAAGCAGCAGTGCCCCAAGCTGGCACTGTGGTTGTCAGGGAGAAAAGTACCTCTCTACAACTGAACATTGCACCTCTTGAGATCCTCCTGGGACCTCCAGGTGGGTCACAAGTCATTGTGATACTGTCAGCTTCTGCTGGCTGGCCTGCCCCCTCTCCTTGGCTTCAAGTCATTGCTGGTCTGCAGCACATCCCCTCTGCTTGAGGGACCCAAAGCGAGACCTAGGAGGCACTTCACATCACCTGACACTTGGATTTTTTCTGCTGTAAGCAATCATTACCAAATCAGGCCCACAGTACAGAAGCAATCTCAACGCAACCTGGAAGGAAAATATGGAAATATTTCCTATAATGCGCAGCACAGGGATCCTGCTATTGACTTCCAGCTTTAGCTCACTCCAAGCTGCGCAAGCATTTGGCAGGATGGCAGGATGCTGATGAACCTTGGTGTTGGGGCATATGCGATGGCAGAATCCCTTGGAGACATTTTGTTCACTTCCACTGAGATATCTGCTCATTTCACATGGGAACAAGGCTCCCTCCTCCACAGAGGGTGAGAGCAAGCTGTATATTCAGATGATGGTCCAATGAATAACCTCTGGTACAAGAAATCTCTGAACTTCAGGTAGCTGGGATGTTGTGCTACAGGAAGAACAGCTTGCTACACTTTACTTGTGTTCTTTTTCTAGACTCTTTCTTCAAGTCACAGGAGTGGTTTAGTGGAGCTGCTCTGCCTACTGCTACCTTTAAACTTATGGACCAAACCTTGAAGCTGCCTTCTATTCTTAAAATTTCAACCCAGGTGAAAGGGGAGGTTTGTCAGGGTCTGTCTCTGAGTGAGGAAGATTATCCCTGCAGCATGCATGGATGCTCAGTGCACTGGTGTGGAACAGATTGTGGCAGACCATTTTGCATTTGGGTCACTCTATTGACCGCTTATTTTGACCTGTGTGATTCACTGTCCATCTCCCTGGCAAATATTTTAGAAATCCCTGCTCCAGAAGTATTTACCTGAATATTGAGTGGAGGCTAGAGAGATCCTAGTTCCTTTTCTTAAGGCATGTATAGTCAGAGGCTCTGGTGTATTGACCCTGGCTGGATGCCAGGTGCTCATCAAAGATTCTCTAACACACCCCTCCTCAACTGGATAGGGGAAATAAAATGTAACAAAATATATAGAAAAATCGTGGGTCAAAATAAGGACAGAGAGATCACGTACCAACTACTATCACAGACAAAATAGACTTGATTCCAGGAAACCAATTTATTACCAGTCATGTCAGAGTAAGGTAATGAGAAATAAAACCCAAGCCTTAGAACACTTTCCTCCCATCCCTCCCTTCTTCCTGGGCTTAACTTCACTCACAGTTTATCTCCCTCTTTCCCCAAGTGGCACAGAAGGATGGAGAAGGGGGTCTGCAGTTAGTTCATCACAGTGAATGTTGTCTGTATGGCTGCTTCCTCTTATGTTGGTCTCCTTGGAAGCTACGAGTGCCCATCTGCTGCTGTGCAGCACCTTCCTCCTCTCCCTCCCCTGTCTCTTGTGATTCCCTGACCCGATGTTCATGGCTGCTCTGCTGTTTCAAGGAACTAAACTAAGAAGAGGGAAATGCTTATCTAATCATGGGAAGAGTTGAGGGACCATGGATCTTTCTCCTTCCCAGTCTCAGGAAAAAGAGTTCAAGCAAGGTAGAAATGCTCTGACATTAGAGAGGAGATTGGGGATCCAGGCACAAGCCAGGGAAATGGGTGTCCTGTGAAAAAAGGGGACCAGTCAGAGGTGTGCAAAGTGCTGCAGAATGCAACAGAAGACTTGCAAGGAAAATCACATGGTGGTATTGGGCCCTGGCAGTGTTGTTCTGGGCTCCATGTTACTCCATGCAGCTGGTGCATTATCCACAGTTTCTGTGTTATGACTTTTAAATTACTATGCTCCTCCAAGTTTTAATCCTTTACTTATCATGAGGCTGTTGGGTGGAATTAAATCCTAACTCACACCCATCTAGGAGCTGAAAATGTCAGTGGGGGCTGAAAAGTTCTGTCTGCTGAGGGACTATTATGTTGAGATGTACTCCACACTGCTGGTACAGCTGCTGGAGGCAGAGGATGCTCCTGCTTTGTTGTAGCATGGTCATACCTGCGTCTGGGAGGTGGCTGTCAGTGATGTGATGCAGATGGGGCAGATGCCTGTCCCCATCCTGCAGGCAGGACTCTGAGCAAGCTTTCTGCCTATCAAAGCACCTGCAGAAGCACAGCTCCAACAGAAGCAAAGAGGAGATGACGACACAGAGACAAAGGAGGCCAAATGGTGTTGTATGCCCAACTTGCAAACACCATTAGGTAAACCCAAGAGTGCCCCCAGGACACCTACAAAACAGCCCTATGGAACTGAAATGTTTATTGCTTTCATTTTCTTGTTGTTTTTGAGGGGTTTGTGTGTGTGTGTGTTTTGTGTGGAGGTGGGTTTTTTTGCTTGTTTGTTTTGGAGCTTTATTTTGTTTGTTTGCTATTGCCTCTTTCATGGAAAGCATTAGAAATCACGAATTAATGCTTCCTTTCCTTTCCTTTCCTTTCCTTTCCTTTCCTTTCCTTTCCTTTCCTTTCCTTTCCTTTCCTTTCCTTTCCTTTCCTTTCCTTTCCTTTCCTTTCCTTTCCTTTCCTTTCCTTTCCTTTCCTTTCCTTTCCTTTCCTTTCCTTTCCTTTCCTTTCCTTTCCTTTCCTTTCCTTTCCTTTCCTTTCCTTTCCTTTCCTTTCCTTTCCTTTCCTTTCCTTTCCTTTCCTTTCCTTTCCTTTCCTTTCCTTTCCTTTCCTTTCCTTTCCTTTCCTTTCCTTTCCTTTCCTTTCCTTTCCTTTCCTTTCCTTTCCTTTCCTTTCCTTTCCTTTCCTTTCCTTTCCTTTCCTTTCCTTTCCTTTCCTTTCCTTTCCTTTCCTTTCCTTTCCTTTCCTTTCCTTTCCTTTCCTTTCCTTTCCTTTCCTTTCCTTTCCTTTCCTTTCCTTTCCTTTCCTTTCCTTTCCTTTCCTTTCCTTTCCTTTCCTTTCCTTTCCTTTCCTTTCCTTTCCTTTCCTTTCCTTTCCTTTCCTTTCCTTTCCTTTCCTTTCCTTTCCTTTCCTTTCCTTTCCTTTCCTTTCCTTTCCTTTCCTTTCCTTTCCTTTCCTTTCCTTTCCTTTCCTTTCCTTTTTTTTTAACCTAGGGCTGCAATTGAAGCCTCCAGCACACTACCATGTCACAGCCCCAGCTGTGCATTCATCTTCTTTGATAGAACTGCCCTGTATATGCATGGCTTAAAAATGCATGGCTTAAAAATGGTTACTTTTTAAGGGAAAGTGAGAGTGTGAGCCAACTACTCACACATAGCAATGCCTGCAGAGAGAAACTGTCTCAGCTTGGGACCAAAAGGCAGACAAGTAGATAAGGCTGACCTGCTTCCACTGTGTTGTTTATTATCCTGGTGGGAGGACATGAGGCATCACCTGTACAGTTTCCTGTCTCTGCTCAGTTGGGTGGTGGGTCAGCTGTTCCAAGCAGCATCACAGCCAACCCAGCCTGCCATTCTAGCAGGTGCTGAGGTGACATTTCTGCTTGATACCACAAAGCAGGAGTCTGAAAGGGAATTTTAGTCTCGGGGATTTTAAAGGGTTTGAAAGCTTTCCATCATGCTACTTTCAGAAGAAGGGTTTTACTGTGCTTGTTCATGGCTTTGATGCTTGGAGCAAGCACACGCTTGTTTAGAATTAGGTCTGAATTTCCAGACTTGTAGGAAATATTCTCTACTTTATTTTGCACTGTTTAGTACCCAAAGCTAACCATGCAAACTGTCCCTGTGAAAAGTCTGAGCTGTTCCCCCACCCAGGGCACTTTTTGTTCATGCTGAGAGCTCTCTTGGAGCATAGGCAGCCAGAGACCATCTGTGCATGGGCTGGAGAAAATTATGTAAATATTGCTGCTTTGGGGCTGGTATTTAGAAGGTGCTGGGCTAAATGATTTATTAGTGTGCTCAGCACTGACACTGAGAGGGTTCTCAGGTTGGCTTTTATCACTGACACCTCCTTATGGGGTCTCACTGGAAAATTCCTGGTAACTGGATAGTGGGACGGACATGCAGCCCGAGGTCATGTATCTTATGATCTTGTGCTGGAAGTTGTGCAATCCCTCACAGCATGAGAGAACAAAACCCACAGGCATGGCCATCTGGAGGCATGGCCTTGCATTAGTTAAATTTGATGGGAGAAGCTGCAACCTGTACACTAATGGCAGCTAAAAGTTTCTCCCTCCATAATTTGTTTCTCTAATTTTTGCATGGTGGCTGTGCAGCAGTCAGAAATTACTTTTCCCTGTACAGGTCCTTGAGCAGCCACCAGCAGAGACTGGGTGGACCCCATGTGTCTGTAAGACTTCCTTGTATAAGAAAAAAATTCCTTCATTTAGAAAACCCAATAGTATAAAACTCAGTAAGTATCAGACTTTAGGCCACTTATTCATTCCTTCTGCATTCAGTAGAGCAGAGAGAGATGGTAGGTTGCTGGATTCAGCAGCCCAGCAAAAATAGTCTGTAGGCAGGTTGAATATAAGTTTCCAAATTGGCACACACACAAACCCTGTACACATGTGGCCACACACCATAACCTGGTGTTGTGGTTTAAGCCCAGCTGGCAGCTCAGCTGCTCACGCACTCCCACCCAGTGGGTGTTCAGTCACCTCCAGGAAAAGCCAGACTCCATCACACCTTGATGGCGGCTTGAGAAGACAAACACCATCACTGAACATCCCTCCCTTCCTCCTTCTTTCCCCATCTCCATATGCTGAGCATGATGCCATATGGTTTGGAATACACCCTTGGTCAGCTGGGATCAGCTGACCCCTCCCAGCTCCTTGTGCACTCCCAGCCTCCTGGTTGCCAGGGTGCAATGAGGAGCACAGAAGGCCTTGACTCTGCGTAAGCGCTGCTCAGCCAGAACAAAAACATACCTGTGTTTTCAACACTCTTCTCAACACAAATCGAAAACACAGCCCTGCACCAGCTTCACTGAAAAAAACAACTTTATCCCAGTCGAAACCAGCACACCTAGAAAACACAGCACTTGCACAAGCAGCACAAAAGTTTTAGTCCTGTCCCCCTCTGTGTCTGATCCACCCAAAAGTCTGTATGTTGGAAATACATACAGACATACCGTGTGGGCAGGAACTGTCCTCACATATCCAATCCATCCAGTACCTTCTGGCACCTGAGGGGCACAAGAGCCCCCAGAGGGCTCCAGCCCCACTCACTTGCAGGGACAAATACACACACACACACACACACACACACACACACACACACACACACACACGGCTATGGGCCCCACCTGTAACCGGTCATGGACATCCAGCCTACCTGGCAGCTGGCCCTGGATGCTCTCATCAGGCTTTGGACAGCCCCCCCTCTCCCCCCACACGCATGCAGACAGGTCTCACAGTCAACCCCAGACCTCATACTCTCCCCTGTGCTTGGCCTGGATCAGTAGCCAACTCCTCTAGCTGTTTTGCAGGTAGGGATGGAGAAATATCTGGGCCAGGCATTTCTGCTTTGATATCTGTCTCACAAGCCACCTATGCCATTTGCCTGCCAGCAACAGTAGGGAGCCTTTACCCAAGGATGTAGCTGCCTGGTTTAATGAGCAGACAGGACAGATGGCAGCAATGGGGTGCAGGACATGGCCAGACAAGGGTACTGACTGGTCTCTTGTATCCCTTAACTCTCACCTACTCATTATTCTCCAAACCACCATGATCCCTACCTTTTGCCGCTTCTGATTCCTCCCCATAACATTCTCTAAGTTTGTTGCATCCCAAGATATTGCTGCCCTGCACCCCATAATGTGCTAAACCTCTCAGATGAGCCTCTCCTGTTGTCTCACCCCAGTGGATGTCACCCTTGGCCCCTGGGGCTAAGGGTTTCCTAGGACAGTCCTGCAAAGGGCAGGGAGGGATCATGTCCCCAGTGAGGTTATCAGGGTCTCCCTACCTTTTTTTCACATAACAACACTGGGTCTAACATATGAAAGCCTTTTTGCCCTCTCGGGTTACTTTGAAAACTTTGCTTAAGTAAAAGCAGAAATGTAAACAATCTTTGGATTTTAGGGGCTGCGGTTCTGTTGATACAACCACCGTGGGCTTGGTGGTGAGATCAGGACCCTCAAATGCAGTGCAGCAATGAAAATAGGAAAGCGGAATGGTCTGAAAACACAACCAAAATACCTAATTGCACACACATAAGTAGTAAAAGAGGAAGATTGCAGAAGTGCTGGCAGTAGGCCAGGAAAACAACTGTGATTTCACATGTTGAAAATTCATCAACTCCCCTTGATATAAATTAAATGCAGGCAACTTTTGAGCAATAAATGAGTCCTTATTATCCCAAAGCCTTAAAAAATTGATTCGGCTAGTGAGTGGGAGCTTGGAAATCCTCCCTGAAAAATTCTTCCCTTCAGCTTCAGCCATGGCGAAGGAATAGAAGCTCTTTTACGTTTTTGATTTTTTTTTAGCTTTCAAAAAAATGAGCGATGTGCAGAGCAGCAGATATTCTGCTCGAGGACTGCAAAGACAGCAGCCACACTCATAATCATATTATTTTATTTTTCTACACTCTGTTCTTGATATTTTTCCACTTGCATGATTTATTCTTGGCTACTGCATAGCATAAATCTATACAAAAGATGTAGTTCCCTTTGTCTGAGTGCTAAAAACACAGCAAAAGAGGCAAGAGGATTTAAAATTCAGTAGGCAAATTTGAAGCATTTGATTCAACAGCCATCAGTTGCACAATGGCACAAGGAAAGCTACTCAAGTAGGTTAATACAGATGGGTCAGTTTTGAAAGTGGCAGTAGAGTAGGCCAGGATCTGACCAAAATGGTCTTGGAGCTAATGTTAGCATGCTTCTTTGAGAAAAAGAAATCTTGGCACACAAAACTCCCTCCACATGAGTTGCCCTCTGCCAGTGCCCCAACCTATATCCGAGCTTTCTGCAATGGGATGTGAATTACAGCACCTTACTTTCTGATTGCTTTTAGAACATCTTGAGTCTCTTGCCCTTTGAAAAAAGATCCCCTTTTCAAAACACTTCAAGTCAGTCCGAACTGAAAGCCTGAATCCAGAATTGTGGAAGAGATGGGGAATTGTGAGGGAAAAGATTTCACCACCAGGAATGCAGGCCCTTGACGGCCCTTGGCAGGCAGGCCTCAGTTTTGTTCCTGGAAGTGGATGTGCATCTAGAACATGGAAGAGGTGAGCAAAATAAAGCAGGGTGCTGCCTCTAGGTAGCAAATTAGAGTGGCAGAAAGAAGAAATGTTTTGTTTTGGGAGTCTACTGTGAGTGTCCTAACTGCATATTGAAGGCAGTTCCCTCTAGAATGACTCTGTGCTACAGCTCATGGGTATCTTTGCTGGGTGTAAAAGAGCTGCCATGAGTTCTGGGGACATGGGTGAGAGCCCCTAGAATAGGTCATGTCAAAGCTACAGACCCATTTGGAATAATAATTTGTAGTCTCTCTGAGTAACAAATGCCTTAAATCTTACTGTTCCTATTCTCATGTCCTTCCCAGGTCAGTCATAGGATAAGCAGATTCTGCAGAAGTTTTCTTCTGAGAAAGCCTATGAGAGCTATTTTTATATATACTGAGTTGGAAATTGTTGACATCGCAAAGGGAAATATATTTTAATAGCAATTGTTTCAGTGCCAGTTCACATTTGCTTTAACATAAATGCCTTTTTATAACTGAACCCAGTTCTGTGAGAAGATCAGACATGCAGTAACTTCAAAGAGCTGGCACAGCCTGGAGACCACAAGTCTGCACAGCACATACCTGTCTTTTAAAAGAAATACTGATCACATCTAATGACTTGTAAAATAGGTCATATATTTCCACAATATTGTATCAGAACAACATGGCCATTAAATATCTTGACAAAATTTTCACAAAAGCCTCCTTTGCTTAGCCTTAGGGTGAAGAAGAGCCTTAACAAAGTCTTGGTGAGTGGCATTCTGCAGAAGCTTTACCAGTAAGTGCCACTAATCCTAGACCTCCCTGGCTCAAAACTCTCTGTTAACCACAGCAGAAGATGGAGCAGATGAGACATAAATGCAATTCCTTTCTCAGGAATGCATAATACTTTTCCAGGATTGCTAAGAAAATATTGTCTGTCAATACTCAGAGGCTGAGGAATAAAAAAAGGCTTTCTGACAACCCCCTAAAGAGTTAACTCTTCCAACACAAGTTTGAGAAGAAGAGAATCATATTTCCAATGATTTCATATGCTTCTGTATTACTGACCAAAAAAGCAGTGGGAAGTATGACTAAAGAAATATTCTTTGCAACTTTTTACATTTCTTTTTTTCCTTGCTTAAGTGTCAAATTATTAGGATTAAACTTCAAAAGTCCCATTGGTTTCTCTGAATGGTTTGCCAAGCATTTAATGATCTATTAGCAATTAATGGAGTGTGCTTGGCAAGCTAGCAAGCTGGAAAGTATTCATTTCATATTCAGCAAGCAAAACACTTTAGAAACACATATAAAGAGCACAGTGATTTCAGAGAGGGTTGTAGTGATGAGCTTGAGTTTCTTGCCTGCTTCTGTTAATTTGACAGTAATGATGTAAGTTCAATTCTAGGGCAGAGTGAAATACTTCAAGAAGTCTAATATTTCAAATCAAATTATTTTTTATTTAATTTAATGGAAAATGTTGCCATTTTATTCCAAAATGCACAACAACTACAATTTGAGATGCAGGATATTTCTATAGAATAGAAATAAAAAATTAGATTTTCTGACTTGCAGCTATTAGTGTCTTGGTTCTAATGATAGTCATTCTTACCTTTGTGTGAGAAGGTACCTGTATTTTTGCAAACTGGCTTAAGTAAAAGAAAATCTGAATTAAAATAATTGCCTCTTCTAGGACATCTGTTCAACATTAAAAGAGTATCAACTAATTATCTGATACACATTATCCAAGATAATGTTAGCTTTTTTTTTCATTTTATGCTTCTTTTCAATTGCAGCTTAAATTCCCAAAGCTTTCTGGAATGGTGAGTCATTAGGAATGTAATTTCAAAGACTGTATTTAATCTCTTTATCTTTTCCCACAACTGATTTACCCAAGGGCACAAGTAAAGCACACAAAACATATTCCTAAAGGCCCCTAAATTGTTATTTTTTTCTTATCTAGCTTTATTTTATTCTCACTTTATTTAAAACTGTTCTAAAAAGACTCATAGAGTTGGTAATTATGGCTGTGAGGGAATTGAGCAGCTTTTATCACCATATGGATTTGAGCTGATGACTAGATCTGAATTTTGTCTCCTCTCTTTCTTGTTTCATGTGTGTCTGATCCACAGTGCTGTCTCCTGTCTATTCCTACCAGCTTTGGAATACAGGCATATAAAGGTTTTGTCCTTTGTATTACTACATTCTTTTTTCTTAAAGCATTCTCCACATGAAATTGTTGTCTTCAGTAGGAACCATGCCAAGTAAGGTATTAAGTAACCGAAAATTAATTAATTCAAAACAGTTATTAAAGTTAGTTACTATCAAAAATTAAAAAAAAACAAAAAAAACCCAAAAAAAACCAAAAAAACCCCACCACAACCCAAGCAAACTAGCAACAACAAAAAAACCCCACCAAAAACCAAAACAACAACAAAAAACACCCCAACCCCCCCAAAAAACCCCAAACCAAAGATCAAACTGATCTCTACTTTGAAGTTTAAAGTCCTGGGTAGACCACTTAGAAATAAGAAAGGGGGGGAAAGGGAGATCATCTGTATTTCCAAATTGTTGTTAATAATATATTTATTCTGGTACAGTAATTGAAATAAATGTGCATCATCACATGTGTGTAATATCTTTGTAGTGGTGGAATGGTGTGGAATAGAGGTAGACATGGAACTCTTCCTGCAATTATTTCTGGGGATATTTTCCTCAATTTTCTTGTCTGAATATGTCATGTATGTTACCAGTTTGTACTGAAAATTTGTTGGTGCATTTGTTAGTTCCAAGTGTAGTCACTTATGGGTGTAGAAAGTATGTACTAAATGTTGTCATCCTGATTTGGTAACATGTTTTAGTTTGAGGATGCTTTCCCAATAAAGACACACTTTTAGCTTAAATCAGCTTTCCCATTTGTAATGCAAAAACCTTTCTCCCATGTTGACCTTAAGCTCCAACTGATTTTCCTAATGAGATGCTGAACAGGAGCCCTGACTATAAGTGAGACTGATAAGCCTTGTTCATGGCTGCAGCTGGAGTGCAGACAAAACCCACCCAAGGACAAGCAGTCTTCTAATGTCCTTCTCAAAGTTCCTGCTGCGCAGGTTTATCTCCCACCATTGCTAAGTGTGGGAGACAGACCTCGCTGCCCTTGGCTGGAGGCTCTCTTCACAGTGAATGTGATACACTAACTCCTCCCAGACCCCAGGAAGTCCATGTGGCTCTGCTGTGATGATGCTTGCACCTCAGGCACTGTGCCCAGGATGCCAAATGTCTAGCCATGTTTGTATCCTAAAAAATATTCTCAAGAGCAGGAGTAGTTTTTAAAAGAGTGGAGTGAGACACAAGACAATTGCAATTCAGAAAAAATCAGAGTATTGATCATTGAGGGGAGATTTATATATATTTAGAGGAATCATAATTTTGAACTTGATGATCAAAATGAATTGTGTATTTTTATAGCACATCCTTGTTCTAAGATGCAACAACCCAACCTGTGTTGTCACTGTAACCTGTAAAATAATTCACAGAGGACAATGCTGTTTTTATCATCTGCAGCACATTATTTCTTAATATGGTGACATACAGGAATACAGATTGCAACGCACAGACTAAAGAAGCAAGATGAATTCTGAGGAAAACATTCTACATTTCAGGTTTTATTGAGACAAAGTAAGCCTAAAGTAAGCATGGTCCATCTTCCAATGAGGTAAACCTTGGGCTTATTTCTGTAGTGTCTTGCTCCCTTTCCTTCATACTTGGGTATTTGTACTTGTACACAGAGAACACTCCTGGAAACTTTATGCTCTGTGCAGGAACACAACAAAGACAGACTATGGTGAGATCGAGCAGTCTTTCTACGCTAAGAGACACACAGGGCAAAGGAAGTGTCAGCTTCTTCTTTCAAATGCTCCAAAACTGATTTATTTGAACACAGCAAACCCCTTCCTTGAGGATCAGGGCTGATGTTCATTCTTTCTAAAAACAAGAGTCTACTGATACCCCATGATGTACCACCGACACCACTCTCTTCTGTTCTCTCCTCTGTTCTTCCCTGGCCCATGATTTTTCTGCTCTTGTAATATTTTTTGTTTCTTGTGACAGGAGTTTCTAATTATCAGCAAACAGACATAGTTTTCCTTCCGTTTCATTAGGGACAAGGTGTTCATCCTTTCTGCATGAGAAAGGCTAAGTTCAAAAGCACAACTAATTAAAAGCCACTAGCAACCAAGTTGGCCTCATAGGCAGTGCAGGAAACATAGCTTGCCTGTGGGCATTTTCCCAACAATCTGACTTCTGTGCTCCAAGCAGTCTAAAAAAACCATTTTTTTGATCAAAGGCTTCTTTCTCAGGCTGAGATTGTTTGCAGAGTGGACAGATAACACTTCAGAAGTGCTAAAGCTATGACTGCCATCTTTATGTTTTTGGGAATGACACTAAGCCACCAACTTGAAGTTGTACAATTGTTGGGTCCACACCACTGTCTGGATGTCATGGGCTGGAATGTATGCTAAGAATCACTAGGAATGTGCTGTACTCCAGCAGGCCATAAGCTCAGCTGGAACCCAAAAGGTTTACCTTGATCTGAGTTCAAAAAAACTGACTTTCAAAGCCCATTCCAGTTTTCAACCCATTCCAGGGAGGGTTCTTTTTGATGCTGTCGAAGGGATGAGTTTCTAGATATTACTGTTTCTTTGGGGGTACTTACTACATGAATGTCAAGTCTTCAAGCTCTTCCAGTCATGACTAATCTTGTATCAGTATTTATTTACATAACTGCAAGTTGCACAAATCCTAGCATCAATTACTAAGTTTTCCCTTATCTCATAAAATGAGAAGAGGCAGCACAAATCCTACAATGTAGTCCCAGACTAGGACAGGAGACAAGAAGACAGCTGTGGCTATCCTGACTGTTCTGCCAGGCGATGGATGCATGACCCAATAGGCATTTCTGTTCAGAGATTCCCATTTGGATGCTCATACTTCAATACACCTGAAGATATTTCTCCCACTCTCAACTTCTGAGTAATGCCTTCAGGTAAGAAGCCATTGAATATTTGGGTCACAAACATTGGTTTTAGTCCCAGTCTCCTCCAAAAACAGAAACCTACTTCAGCGTATGGTATTTATCCGATTTTTTTCCCACTGCCAACAGACATGGAAAACACCACAAATCTCAAAGAACACAGTCCACTCCTCTTGACAGTACAGCAGACTGCAATTACAATGGGCAGCCATGCCATCAAAAGGACAAAGATAGCCAATATGTATAAATGTAACAATACTTTAAGTGATTTTTTTAGCAGACTTTCCTCGCTGGCTCTGATTGGCTCCTTTTTTTCTTCCATTCTTTCTAGACAAAAGATACATATTATTCCAAGAGTGTGCTAAAAATGCAGATAAGTCATAATTAGAAACATCTGGAAATAGAAATAATTAACTACATTTTTAAATGTATAAATTTCAATAATCTTTTCGGTATACAAAGGTTGTTTAGACTTCTGGTATTTCTTTATTCTTATTTTTGTAGGAGAAATCACTGTTTCTATTCTTCTTTCTTGATTTTTACAATTGATCTCTTGCTTTTCAAGATGAAGCAAAATAGTTTTTCTTGCATGAGAAGAACTAGACAAGAGATCTACAATTTTAAAATCAATTTAAATCTTACAAAATCTTATAACTATCAAAGGCCGATTTACTAAGGAAGAGTAATTCCTACACTGTTTTAAGCTCAAAAGCAGTTCCTTACTGTCCTCTAGTGGAGCAGTAATACCCTCAGACACTATTTGCTCCTTCTTGTAATTAAACCTGCTGCCCTTGAAGAGCAATCCTGGTTGTTTCCACACTTCAAGACTTTATCAGCATCCATCACATCCCTTCTTTCATGTGAAGGGGTTCTGCTCTGCAATTTCCCCCCTCTTCTACATCCCAGTTCCACTTGCTCAGTGAATACTTTAACAGACTTCTCCCTCCACCCTTTCTCAGAACACAAATAGGCTGAATAAAATGGTACTTAGAATCCCACTGTAATGTCTTATGTGCTTTTAAACAGGCATGCTCTAGGAGAGAACTTCTTTTGCATCATGACAAGTTGTGAGCTGTCAGATAAATCATACTTTGACACCTTCAAAGTATCTAAAAGGCCATCAGAACAGCAGCTGTAAAAAGTGTCATCTTAGCACATTTTATTTATAAAGGTCAGAAAATCTTGTTTGTTATGCTCCTATCAATTAGCCCAGTCCTCATGACTCCATAAAATTCAGGCTGCAGCCTCACTGATCTCCTTGGAATATTTTTTAAACCTCAAGGCAGCTTTGTTACTTTGTTCTCCTAGACCACCACAGCTGGTTTGAGTGTCACGTTCCATGCTACAGTGAGGGACTAAGCAGTTTCTTCTCTCACTTTACAACCCGTGGGAGGCAGCCTCCAATCCTGTCCATTTGCCAAACACCCTCATCATTGACGTTTTCTGTCATTTCAGGTCCCAACAGCTCTGCCCACCCACCCTGCAAAGAAAGGTTCCTAGGCACTTCCATAAGGAACATCGCTGTAAAAATCCCAACTTTTCTTGTCATCTTACCTTTAAATGTTCCCAGTGATGTTTGATCCATTACCTTTCACTTTTACTGATAAAGTTTGTTCTGATAGTTCTTAAAATAGGATTTATAGTTATTTATTTCAGAAACTTTCTCAAACAGCCTACTTCATTGCAAAATTTACGTTTGGTAAGTTGCAATGTGCTTCCACTTTTCTTTTGGTAGATGTAGCTTCTACTGTGTAAAGGCTCTTCCTAGTTAAAAGCAGTCTCCTACCCTACTTATCTTGTTAAAATTTTCTTTTTTAATGGATAAATATTTATTGAGAGCATGTAGGAGTTGTTCTAAAGCAATTTTCAAGATACCTGCACAGATTCCACTTTTTGGCAGTACCTGTTAAATTTTTTTAATTTTTTAAAAAAAGTTTCAGGAAACCAGACTTACTTTGGCATTGGTTCTTTGACTGCCTGCTCCAAGAAATGATTTTACAGTGTTGTAAACCTTTACTGTCAGCATGTATTGGTACATATGGGAATGACAAGACTTTCATTGTTATTCGGCTTTATGCCTTTGGCATTCCTAAGAATATACCCCTGCAAAATGCTGAAGTAAGTAAACCAACCAAGCAGGTAGGATGGGGACAGTGCCTACTGTTAACCTTCTAATTTTCTGCAAGGCCTGTAATTTCAATCTAAAAGGATTTTATGTCTCTTAGTGTAACAGTTAAATTGATCACATTTGTTCTTGGGCCTATGCTACAACCTCTCCACCAGCAGAACCTGCCACCATCCCTACATAAATTCAGCTGAATTTAAATGGTTCTATTCACCAAGTTTTTAAATATATTTTTATACCCACACAGAGTACAAGAATAGAAATTATTGATACATTTATATATATAAATATATACAGATAACCCCCAGATGTATCTGTACTTTCTATTATTTTATTTTTACTTAAGGCATTTCAAGAGTTGCTTGCTTTCTGATCTCTTTTAAAAGGAGCTCTCACTGGTTGAACCCAACTCTGTAGCTTCTTTATTCCTAAAGATCTTATGGTGATCTTTGGCTTGCCTACCTATGTAGGTATTACCCTGCCTCTGTGATACTGTATGATCTTACTTTCCCACTGCAAGAATGGAAATATATCTCCAGCTACAAAAGATTAATTTAAAATATCTCTGGAGAATCCTTTGTAATCTAGGTGATGACTATTGCTGTCCACTAGGAGAACTCTGGGCAGAGCTGTCACCCAAATTTAGAAATAATAATGCTTATCTCTATCAAAAAATGAGACACATACATGCAAAGAGATTTCAAGGAAAAAATAAAAGGAATATTGAATATTCTAATTTAAACACTGAGGAAAACATGGTGCTATACATTCAACAATTCCTGGATTCACACCTCCAAACTATGAACAGTAGACATTTCATATTTAATACAGCTTTATTCAAAGTAGATATAACCATTTTTGCAACAAGAGAAAAGAAATACAAGAAAATCCAGAGCAAAATAAAAGCACCCTAGAAAATTGTTATTTCTGTTCCCATTGACAGACGTTTACCCTTGCAAGAACAACTGATTTCAGTGACTTTCAAAGCAGTTACTCACTGACACAAAGGTTAGAAAGGTCGCTGGAATTTCAGCTGCTGGCCTTAAAGAAAAAATAGTAGGAGACTCGTATGACAGGTGCAAAAATGAATACAAAATGTATTAACACAATATGAAACAAACATACATTAAATAGTTTCATTTCCTGGTACATCAGACTTGCAAATGAACTTTATAAAACTTACACATTCAATTAAACAATTTATCTATCATCGTGGAAAACACAGTTCTTTGTTTCAAGTTTATATTAACTATAAATTATCTACAAACAGGAAAGATACACTGGGCTGGCACTCCTTACTTCCCCATCCTTTATGTCTTCTGCTCTTTGCCTTTTGGAGAAAACATTACAGCATAAGGCTGCCGCCTTTTTGGACGTTGACAGGGAGCAAGATCCTCTTTAATGTAGCCTTAAAAAGAATAAACCTGAGGTAAGAAATATAATATAAAAACAGGCATAACTTTAGCTTTAACATGTGTTTAGCCTCAAAAAATAACTTGTAATTTTTTTTTCCTTTTGGGGAAACTAGTTCGGAATTCACATAAAAGTTTTGAGATCCCAGTGTGCAAATATCATTCATTAAATTACACAGCTGCTTTCTAGTAGGTGACTGCACAGTAATGCAATACAGAATGTTGACAATGAAGAACAGAATGAAAACTATGAATTGTTCATCTATTCAAAACAAAACTGCACTTTTCATTTTCTTTCTACCAAGGATTTTACGTAAGAGTAACAAAGTATGCAAGAACTGCTAATTCAATTCACTAATAAAAAACACTTTTAAAAATGTAAATCTTAAGTCATACAGAGGAAACTTCAGGCACATGTGTTTTGTAGGTTTAAACAGTACCTCCCTCTATTTTAAGAGCACCTAGATTTATTAAAGACTGGAAAAAGCCAAACATGAGCCTATGGATCAAACACACCTTGAAAGCTCTCTGATAAGGAGCGTATAGAAAATTTCTGTACCATGCTCAACTTAGCTAACGCTGACAGTGAACAGACATTTTATCCAAGCCAATTTCAGCACCTGGCTTTTGTCAATTCCTTACTGTTTATCAGCAACAACATCCACCAAAACGAGAGTAGTAGATTTCTACTTCATAGTTGGAAAATTCTCAGTTATTTAAAAAAAAAATCTATGTAATTCAGTTATTTTAAAAAACCCCAAAAAACCAACACAAACAGATGGTTCAAGATACCAATAAGGAGTAGGAAATACCTATGTTATAACCCACTACTTTGGAGTGGCAAGAGCAATTGCTCATCGTGGGAGCTCTCTCTCATGTTTTTGTTCTCTTGCTGCATTTCTATAAAATATTTTCTTTTCCATGGGAGGGTTGATGCAAAGTCTGCCTCTGATATGCTGTTGAGGACCATTAACAACTGGACAGCCCTTACTCCAGCAGAACAAGGAGACAGCCAAGAAGCTAATTTTTAACGAGGCTGCACGCAGATTCCACATGGGTAGCAGCAAGTTATATGGTTCATAAAAATCAAGGCTCCCTATTCTAAAAGATTAAGGATGGTACTGCACATACACAACTCTGGCTACATTTTCCTATGCTTGACCAGACACTGTTACAAGAACAGATAAAAGTAAAGATAATTGCTTCACAGACACTGCACAAGTAAAGACGCAAGTAACTCAGAGTTTCTATAGGGCTCCTCACCCCAGCATTTCATCACTTCTGAAGCACTGTACATAGAGTACACTACAAACTCACCTGGTTTTAACATGATTTGTAAAAACTCCTTTTTATACCAGGCTCTAAGATTTTGAAATATTATTTAGAAAGAACAAACTTCTATGTGAAGATGAATTAAAAAAACCCAAAACCAAACATCGTATCTTTCCACTGTCACGAACAAGCAGGGTACATGTATGAAAAACTGTTTAACTACACCTTACCTGCACCATTTCCATTATCACCTGGTATTATGAAGCTCTAAAAACACTGACAGGACATCAATAGTGCTGCCTGTCTCTCCTAAGTAAGTACAATCTCTTGGCCTTTGCCTATGAAAATCCAATTCTTGCTTATGGTAAAAAAAAATGTATGGTCAAAAATATGATTTTCTGTGAAAATCCCAATTATTTCTGCCTTCTCTATCTAGGCTCTAAGAAATTTTCCTTGTATTCCTTTCTTAGTAGTACAGGAACTGCACACCAGACAATATTTATTAAAAATAATGGCTGCTTATAAACTGACCTCAACAGGACTGGGTGAGGAAGGCTGCTATGTGAACTAGAGATAATTTCAGGGGCGAAAAAAAAAAAAAAAAAAGCGCAGCTTAAAAAAGTGCTTTTCAAACTTTTTTTCTGCACAAACCTCTTTCCACACAGGTTTGGGTGGAAGGAAATCCAACCTCCCAGAAATTTTCAGGAGTACTTGGAGGAATGTAGCGAAATCTGTGTCTTGAACAAGAAGCTAGTTTCTTCTCTCTCTCTTCTTCTGGAATATCTGCATAATACTGAAGGTAAGGGTGGGGGGGAAAAGATCCCAGTTAAGAAATTCATACATAATAGAGCGACTGCTTTACACAATTGACATTATCAGTCACTGTGTGTATTAACACAGTTATCTAAAAACAATGGTGAGGACAGCCAGAGTAGAGATTTGTTATCCAAGTGACAAACACGTGGCAATTATCCTAAAAGCTTACTGAATTTACAGACTAAGGATAACTTTATCGTGACAGATTTGTTACCCTTCTATCTTTTAACATACCATAAGTAACAAGGCTTAGACATGTGTACAATTACTTATGTCAACAGTTTACTGACTGATTTTACAAAGCTAAGTAGCACAGGTATTGAAAGAGATTGGAATTTTTTAATTTATTAAGTGTCGGCTTGCATTTAAAAATAAAATATAAAAAGGAAAAAAAAAAACAAACCCCACAAAGCCTATGCTGCAGAATTATTTCCAGTATTCAAATTTACAGTAGTAACTGCAAACTTAAGTCAAAATGCTTCCTACTTACTTACCCTGAAATTATAAGTAAATAAAGAGTTAGTTTAAGTAGCCGACTGACACTGGGACTCCAGAAATTACCTGCTAGTTGAGCATTCTCTATAGTAAATGGGCTATACTCTTTCACCCCTATCAGCTGTACTGGGGGCTGCAATGAGAAAAGTATATATTCTCTCCAAACCTTTTTGCTGGGTGTTCCCCTGAGTAGCATTGTAGAAAGTTAGGGTATAGAAAGTATATTTTTTCCATGCAGTTTTCTACTGTTTTAATCGTAATTCTAGTTGTATCTCCAAAAAATACAAATCTGGACCTTAGAGCACATAGAGGGTCAAAATATTTTCAAAGTGAATGCATTATTTGATTCAAGTGGTAAGTCAACAGTCACAGCCACACGAGAAACCTGACCCTTGTGAAAATGGTAAAACAATTCTACTGAAATGGCAGTGTTACAACTCAAAAAGGCAAATTGAAGTTTATAATTCATTCAATCAGATGGAAAGTGACTTAGACTGGGGAAATCAGGAAAAGAACAGGATACCTGTATCAACATAGATTATTTCATGCTCCCAGCTACCGGCAGGATTTCAGAAAACCTACTTGGAATTGTAAAGTATGCTCATTCAATTTTTACTGACAAAAATTAGGAACGAGGTGTTTAGTCAACAAAATTGACTATAAGAATTCTATAATGTCTGTGTAAGACAAATATTGCTGAGTTTTATTTACGGATAATTAGCAGTGTTCCTTATTTTGTCTTGTAAATAGCCTGAAATTTTAGAAATTCATCTACAGAAAGTTGGTAGTGTGTTGCATTTTTTAAATTAAAAAAATTGTGATTAGTAAGGAATACCTACAGATCCAACAACAAAAAATACAGTACAGTTTACTAGGAACAGAAAATAAGAACAATCAAAAATCAAGATAAGCATGTTTTAAAAATAAATAAGAAAGAAACTTTTCTTCTTTGACTTGTTTAGAAATCTATTAGGGTTGACAGAGAATGAGTTATGTATGTCAGCTAAACAGCAAAAAGAACTCTCAGCTGTTTTCTAGATTTATCTCACTGTCCACAACATTTTTAATCTGCACAAAACATTCGAGCTAGGCTTTTCCATGTGTGAAGATACTGCAATCTCATCCTGTCTTCCCTGTAAAATAATTGTTTATAGAACTCTACAATTTGCAGTTTCAGAAAAGGAACAAACCCTAAAAACATTTCTCCCATTGGTTTAGCAAAAACTTACAGAGTAATTCCTGTAATCTAAATATATATAAAAAGATCTGAGTGATTCTCCTACTCAGTAAAGTGTAGCTACACTTAACAACCACACTAACAAAGGTTACTTTTACAAGCTACCAGTAACTTCTGCCTACAGTCTTTCTCCAATAGCATCACAAGGTCATAAAAAAACAAGACTTCTAATCAAAAGTTCTACACTGTAAAGTGAATGAGATGCTTCCACAAAGCTTAAGGATAAGCACTTATAAAGGACTTTAATATCAGCCTGCTGTGGCATGTGCAGAAGTTGAATCTCACGTCTTCTCAGAGTGACAGTATCTGACCCCATTCACACCACTTGCAGTACAGGGCCAGAATCAATTTACTGATCTCTACCCACTCCCTAAATATTTCCTTAGATTCTGGCAGCTTTTCAAACCCATATGGCTAATCAGCAAGCCAAGACTTTTCTAAAGGATCATTTATGCTTTATCCAATACTCCCTTCTTCCACAGGCATTTAATTCAAAGCTAGTTTTATTATTGTGCAATGATACAGTCAAGCATTCCACACGTTCCAAAACATTAATCTTGAATGGTGCAGACTTAAAAAAAAAAAAAAAAGCCCAAAAAAGCCAAAACCAACAACAAACCTGAACTTTCCTAGCTTTTAATGTAGAAACCTACTGTTACAAAACTGGAGCTGTGAATGTTTCCAGACACCACAGTTATCACTCCAAACTTGACAGAAAGTAAAAGAACTGGATTTGCAGAAGGAAGATCTGTTGCTTACAGAAACAGGAAATTAAAATGCTTAACACATGGCTCTGGAAGCATGAAACAGACTGAGAGTTGGGCGTGGTTTTGTTTTCTTTCAAACTCTTTACATCAAACATATTTTTAAAAATGGTATTTATAGTTGGCTGTAAAGATTAAGTATTTGTATTTAATGAGTTTTACCAAAACTGTTTTTCAGAAAATATTTTCATTACAAACATACTCTAATAAATTTCTTCAGCTAAGTAAATGAGACTTCATTATGAAGTGAATAGCAGGAGAATCTCTGAAAAATGCTGGTTCCATATATCTGTGGAAATTAAGTGGAAAGATTCCAGAAAATCCACCATTGTTCAGTCATTAATCCACACTTCTACTGAGTCACCATTTATTAGATCATGAAGACTATTAATGGTCAAATAAAATATGTTCTTATTGCACATGTACTCATGCCAATATTTTATCTCTACACCAAGTATCTGAAAGCAGTGTAGTGAATAGAGAGGGAGAAAAAAAAGCGTAATGTTAAACCTAAAATTTTGTACTTTTTAACATGTATTTTAAACATTTTTGCATGCATTTGCATAAATACACATATTTTCGTGTATGTTGGTGCAATTATTTGAAAAAATTAACCCAGAAAACAAAGAAAAAAATCAACCAAACAACAATGAGATTTGTCTATCTATATAAAGGTACAACAAGATATAGAACTTACTTATTCCAGCACCTGTAAAGTTCAGTAGAGTTTTTGATTCAAAGTGTGGAAACCTGTAAGAGTTCTTTGACCAGCTGTATCATACAGATATCTATCATACAGATACACACAAAAAAAATCAAACCCAAGACTTTCCATGCTATATGCAGCTACTACACTAAAAAACAATGAGCCACTTGCAAGCTTGGTTATCCAGCTTTGGTAAACACTTACTTCCCAGCTATTGTAGATAATGATGATGATGCCATCAGATTAATAACTAAAAACAGCACTTCAGCACCTAGATACTGTTTTGAGTTAGGAGAATGGAAGACGGACAAATTTTAAAGCACTACTTACTATTTCACATTCCTTACAAGTGTGGCCAAGTAATTTTCTTCTTTCTTCCTTTTTTCGAATAACCTCAATATGAGGAAAATCTAACACAGTACTCTTTCTGAAAAACAAAAATGTTTTCACATAACAGTACTTTTATTTCTTTTATGTGACTGGAAATTTCCATTTTTTTAGAACACAATGATAGACGGTCAAGTTAAAAAAAAAAATCAGAAATTGTCTACAAAACCCAAATCATACTGCCTTTCATAGCTGAATAGGGCAATTTTTATAAATAAAACAGTTTTCAAATATAATATGAACTTTTACATAACCAGAGATGTGTGTCTCATTTTTATGGCTTTTCATAGCATAAAAGTAATTACTATATAGAATTTATTCCAATATAGATCTTCTATAGATTATTTATTTTTGTCCAAGACAGAGTTGTGCTTGCAATGATTTCCATTAGAGGAACATATGTTGGGGTTCAAGATCAGTAGGTTCTTTTCAACTTAACTGCTCTCAAAACAGTAAACAAGTTTTCCTCTACAAAGAAAACATGGACTGAGGTAAAATATAAGCTAACTGAAGGGCTTGGTATCATTACGGAATGAAGATTCAGACTTCCAATTATGATTATACTGGAAGGCAACAGAGGAGGCACTAAGAGGTGCAATTGTTGAACACTATTCATTTATTGCCTAGAGAGCAAGGGGCAAAAATACTAGAGAAGGAAAGATTTTTATTTGTACAAGCAGCCCACAGGTTCTTGGCTCATAAATTCAGGCATGACCTCATGCCTGTAAGAAACCATGTGGATTACAAAACACTGCAGTCACTAAAATTATAAAAAGTATAAGAGGCAATCCCTTCTCTTCAACACATATAATAGACAGCTCAACATTTTCCTCCCTTACCCCAGTTTTTATCTAAAGTCTTTTATGTAATGTAGTAGATCTTCTACCTCTGCATCTTCAACTGCTAGTCTGTTACACACAAACACATTTACTTTATGGAGGATCAAGTTCCCTATAGGGAAGATTCAAACAGCCTTTAAATGCCCATACAGAACAAACTAAACTACCTCTCATCACTTTTGAAATAAGGCTCCACAAAAGCTTTCTGCTTGGCTTTATCTTGTTTATCCTCATGTTCTGTAAATACACATGCAAAACAAAATATAAGGTTAACAGACTGCCTGTAGAAACTTCTGTAAAATTATTAACCAACTGTTAAGAAATATAAAAATGCCATGTACATTGCAGTCTGAGACAACAGATTCAAATAGATACTAAAAATAATACAGAATCAATAGAACCAGCAATCAAAAAGCATTACTGGAGCAGAAGGAAAACAGCACTGAGACAAGCAAAAAAGGCAAGAAGAACATCAAGGGAAAGGCTGCTTAAAATACAAAATACTGTAAAATCTCCAATAGATTCTAGAATAGTAAGAAGCAAGGCAGTAAATAACTGTAGCCAAAACTTGGTGTTTCTTTTAAGAGTCACTTTGGTGTTCTGCTGCTGTGCCAACTTCCACTACACATTCCACATTTGTGTGGTGATAAATAAACTACCAAAAAAAATTCATACTGACTCATGTTATGTTCTTACAAGTAATTAACTTTACCACAAATTTATGCAAAAAGAACTGATGGTTAATTTGGCATATTTGTTCCTAAAGAACAGAGTCTGGTTTCAAATCAACTCTTGTAGTTTAAGCAAGCTAATAAAGACAAAAGCAAATTATATCCCACCCTTTAGTTTCTTGCTTGCTGCTGTTATTCCCTTATCCTGCTCTTCATCGTGAAGAGTTTCTTTTTCATCACATGCAGAAGGACTATCTTCTGGTAGGCAGGATTCATATTCTTCATGGGTCGTCCGATCAAACAAATCTGTTATTTCCCCTCCTGTTATTAAAAGCAAAAAGAACATCCAAATCAGGGTCTCAATGATTTTAGTCAAGAAATTGCATTTTGACTAAATGTGTATCAAAAGAATTAACATTTACTTACTGCTCCAGTACCAATTAACTCAAGAACAGCTATAACTTTATTCTTGCTGCAACTTCCCTGTCAATCTTTCAAATGTGGCCAATGCTCATTTATTTTTGAGATGCCTTGGATCCATTTCTAAAATCTGATTAACTGCTAAATCCCTGTGTGGTACCTTTAACCTTGATACTGGATACATGAAATTCTTGTTCTTGTAAATATGGACTTATCCAAGCAGAAGGAAATATGTTTTGCAGGTAGGAAATAGTCTCTGCCCTGCAGCCATGATTCACCACATACCATATGTTAGAAGTGATATAAACACATTTGGATTTATTTTAAACATACTAGTTCTATTTATATGTCATTAAAAACTAAATTAGTCTTCTCATACGAAGTCTGATGTGATTACATCACAGCTGTTCACTGCAGATGAGATCAGAACTGATATATGGTTAAGTATTTCACCCTTTAAGCACTGTAAAGGAATAGCTACTGTCTCCCTCAGCACAAATCCTGTCTTTTTTTTTAACCTATGTTAAAAAAAGAAACCCTCAAAACCCACCACCAAGATAACTGTGACAGGTGACTGTGTAATCCATAAAAACACATCAGCACTTTTTTACTGCAAACCACTTTCTACTATCTAGTCATACAGGAAAAAAAAGCACCTGTCTTTTACTCTTTCCTCCTCCTCCTCAAAAAACCAACCAACCAACCACAACTCCAACAAACCCCCAAAACCCCACCATACCACAAAAAAAGCAAACCAAAGTGAAAAGAAAAAAAAAAAGTCTTACTTGGACTCCTTTCCTGATTTTGCTCTTGATTTTTCATTTTTAATAGCACACTATCACTAATATATGTATAATCCATATCAACAACTTCCCCTCCAACTCTGGTCTGAGACTCATCCTAGAAAAAAAAGCAAACATGACAATTGCACTCAGAAGCAACTGGTGTAGTCAAGTGTCAGTGCTGTGTATCTGAAATACTTTCAAACCAGTTACTGACTTCTTTTTGGACACTGATTTACCTTTTTTCCTGCAGGTTACAGCCTCATTAGAATTCTCTCTCACAACCATTTGTCCACTTTCATACTGAGAATATGCCTGCTGAGTTTATGAAGTACAATTGAACGGTGGAAATGTTTTAGGGTAACTGTGGCATGAACAAATAGCAAAGGAGCCAAATTCAGAATTTTATTATAAAGTATGTTTGGTCTGCCCAGAACAATGTTCATGCTACTACATTGCAAGCTTTTTCAACATCACAGAACATGCAGACTTATTATAAAAGTTCACCTTTGTATCAATGACAGTAATGTCCATTTTGTATCGTGAAAGGTCAGCTCCTGGGTCTATGCTCCACTGGAAGTTTTCTAAAGAGGGTTTATCTTTCAGGTCTGCATGCACAGAAGATGAGAAAAAAAGACAAATAATCAGAATCAAACTCTGCCAGAAGCTTCTGATCCCCGGGTTGTTCTGTATGTGCTTTATGATGGCACTCCAGGTGATCTGCTCCATAACCTTCCTGGTCACCTGGGTCAGACTGACAGGCCTGTAGCTCCCTGGATCCTCACTCCAACCCTTCTTGTAGAAAGAGTGTCACATTTGCTCACCTCCAGTCAACTGGGACCTCCTTGGTTACCCAGGACTGCTGGTAAATGATGGAAAATGGCTCGCTGAGCTCTTCTTGCCAGCTCCCTCAGTACCCTCATGTGGACCCCATCTGGCCCCATAGACTTGTGTGTGTCTAAGTGGTGCAGGAGGTCACCAACAATTTCCCCTTGGATTATGGGGGCTTCATTCTGCTCCCTATTCCAGTCTTCCAGCTCAGGGGCAGGGTACCCTCAGAACAACTCATCTTGCTATTGAAGATTTAGGCAAAAATCCACTAAGTACCTAAGCTTTTTCCTCATCCTTTGTCCCTATATTTCCCCCACATCCAATAAAGCAAGGATATTCTCTTTATCCCTTCTTTTGTTGCCGATGGATTGTCGGAAACATTTTTTATTGTCTTTTACAGCAGTAGCCAGATAGAGGTCTAGTTGGGCTTTGGCCATTCTTATTTTCATCCTGTGTAACCTCACAACATCCTTGTAGTTCTCATGAAGCTGCCTGCCCCCTCTTCCAAATGTCCAAAACTTTCTTTATCTCTGAGTTCTGGCCAATCCTCTCTGTTCAGTCAGGCTGACCATCCTTCCCATTAGCTCACCTTGCAGCACATAGGGTAGCCTGCTCCCACACCTTTAAGATTTCCTTCTTCAAGGGATGTCCAGACTTCTGGGACTGTTCTGCCCTTCAGGACTGCCTCCCAAGCGAGGACTATCCATTGGTCTCCTAAACAGGCCAAAGTCTGCCCTCCAAAAGTTCAAGGTGGCAGTTCTGCTACCTCCCACTTCCTACTTCTCTGAGAATGGAAAACTCTATCATTTTGTGATTGTCATACTCAAGATGGCCCCCAACCATCATTTTACCTACCAGTCCTTCTCCGCTCACAAAAAAAAGGTCCAGGGGGTACACCTTCCCTAGCTGGTTCACTACTGAAGTTAGATCAATGACAATACAAGTGTTAGGCCTAAGCAAAGAGTACAGAAGTCTGGTTGTTGTTCCAAAGATGCCTCTTGATTTATCTCTCAGCAGAATACTTAGATTCCAAGCTACATGGCCACACCAACTACTGGCCAATCTTTTAAATTCATAATACAAATATTTCTAAATAAAGTATGCAGTGTAACAGCTTGGCTGAGGAGTACAGAAGCTTTTATTCTACAATGCTAGTTCAAAAAAGCTAGTTTTCCAACTGGGATCACTTAAGAGGAAAGAAAATACATGCTCTAGAAAGAATATATGACAGCCTGAGCTCATTATCACTAAAGGTACGTATTTCTTTACCAGATCATTAGGAATAATGAAAAATATTAACAAAATGACTTACTTTTACACTTGAGTAATTTTCAAGTATTTGATATAGATAGTTTAAACTCAAACTTCATGAGATTTTATTATTACACTGCAACAAATAACAATGCTAAACAAACAAGAAAGAAGAAGATTCCTAGCCTGTTGAATGTACACCTGAATACCAATGATATATTTACTATACATTGGCAAAAGTATGCCAGGATACTAAATGTTGGAGGTTATCTTGAGAAATCCCAAATAGAATGTGACTGGGTTAGGAGCAGAACAAAAGGATTAAAGTGGAAAAAAGGAGGATAGGAAAAATTCTATTCGATCACAGGCTGAGGGGATAGGGAGGCAGTAAAAGGAACATTCTCATGAAATTACCTTGTGCATTTTCCTGTGCTTTACTTTTTGATAGTCTACAAGGGTTTGGCTGAAGTACAGATGCTGGTTCAGACTCTCCATGTCCTGTCCTTGTTTTCTTTCTGCATGGTACATGGCCACTGGCAACCTAACAACATATTGCAATTTTACTATTTCCCAAAACTTAAATAAAACACTTCAAAGAAGAAAAAAAAAGTCAGAAAAGCATACCTTTACATCATCAAAAAGTTCCTCTGTCTGTGCAGAACTCGGCAGTGGTGCAAATTTGAAGGGAGGAACTTCTTCTTTCATTGGGATTTCGTTTTTCCTGTCAGGGAATGCTTTTCCCAGCATTGCCTCTTGAACATAGGATTCCTCTTGTAAATCCCTCCCAAACAAACAGCTCTCATTGTTGGCATTTTGAATGGATGATGAACCTTCAGGAATGGTCTTCCCTATGTGTGACAAAATGTCATGCAGAGTCACTTGCTTCAGTTTGTTTTTATATGTCTCCTCACTTCCTTGTTTTTTCTCTTGAGCACGAACCGCAGAGAAGCGATCAGACAGATCCAAGGGCTTATCACCTGTATGTTCCCCATCCACCTGCTGAACATCGGATCGAAAGGGCACCGAGTTCTCTTTGCTGCATGATGTTCTCTCACAGCTAACTGCAAGATCATCTTCAGCTTTCTTTCTCTTAGCACACCTGCCTTCTAGCTGTTTCTGATATACAGGAAGGACATCTCTCTTGATCACCTCATTTTTAACTGTGCAGGTGTTTCCAACACAATTTACAGCCTCATCAGAATTCTTTTTCACAACCATTTGTCTATGGGCAGAGGCCTGGCTGATAACTGAGTTGATTTCTGTCCCAAGATTCAGCGGTGCAACAAAAGCAACATCTTCAGATTTTAATCTACTTTTATGAGATCTGGAATTGGATGGATTGTTGAAGAGGTTGGTTTTGAGATGAGGCTTCAATCCTGAATCTAAAATACAAGGAGCATGAACTGTACTTGAGTTGTTCTTCATGCTGCTAGAAGCTCCAAATACAGGAGAAGCTACCCGAGAATCCCAGTCATCATGTGGTGGAGTGATATGAGATGGATCTGAAATACTGAATACAATGAGACATGAGAGATTTTTCTGGTGTACAGATGGAGGGAGAGAAAGTGATACTAAAAAAAAAAATAATGCTTCCTATTGATGGTCTGCTTTAAAGTTGTGTGAGCTGCTAGTATTAACTGAAAACTGAAGGAAAAACAAAAATTAACCTATTCTAGGCATAAGTACTCTTGTACTTAAGAGCTGTAGAAGGCAAACAAAATACAGATCTTGTCCTTCATTTTGGTGTGTGGTGTGAAATTCTATTCCTCGTTCAACTGAGAACCAAGGACAGAGTTAAGCCTGCCTAAGTGTCTCCTCTATCCAAGGACCCCCTACATTTCAGTGCAATGAAAAGGAAGCAAGTGGGAATGGTTGCAATAGGTGCCTGTTTATATTCTTGTATAGATCTTAAAACCACAACAGATTCTCAAAGCTTCTGCAAGTGAAGGAAAAAAGTGCAAGCTCCTTTCAGGTACTGGTTTTTTACCTATCATCAACAAAACACACATTCAAGACGACGAATAGGGACAAAAAAATAATTCCATTTAGACCATAATATCCTGAGGAGAGTGGGAAGGGCAACAGTCCATTGGTTTGACACCGAATCAGAGCAATAGGATCCTTCCTGCATTCCAGCTCCAGGCCCACTATCCACAGGGTTATGGGCCTCAGAAGATACCTTGCAATAATGAGAAGTTAGAAAAGAAGGGACTGTGTACTCAAGAAACCCAAATCAGAAGTTTGTGAATTAAGTAAAAGTCTACAGTTTTGCATTCTATCAGTTTCTTTGCTTCTCATGTTATTTACTTGAAAGAAACCCCTCTGATATGAATATACTTATTTTCATTTCTATACCTTTAAAGCAGAAGGCTGCAAGGTTTGAAATTCTATGAAGACCCAATATTCTATAAGCCTGCTTAAAACAATACTATTATAACTGAGAGGAAACACACCCTAAATTGTTGTCATCATTTCTTGATTCAGAAGCTGGATGTTTTCTTGAGTCTTCAGACTGCATGCTCTCTGAGGCCTGGCTCATAACTGCATTAGTGAGGGGAAGATTCAGTACACTCTGGGACTCCTTGCAAGTGGTGAAGGAAAACAAAAAGAAGAAGTGTGAGAAGATACTGGATTTAAAATTAGAAATATGTTCAATTGATTCATAAATTCTCTGAAGACCCATTCAAATCGAAATATTCAAAACTCTGAAAAATAATAAAAGCTAAGAGATGAAATTTGGACCAGCAGCTTTAAAGAAATCTCATGGAAATTAAAAAAATTCATTCACATGCACGGACATAAAAATATTCTGCACACTGTAATTTTCATAGTAGTTGCAAACCAAAACCATCAAATAATTTCACCTGAGTCACCAACCAGTCTCATTGCCAAAAAATATTCTTCAGTGTCTTAGATTTGATTACCGCACAAAGGGAATCTAGCAGACCCAAGGATTTAGATCACCGTACTAAAAAAACTTGAGAGGAAGAACCATGTCTGTATCCTCCTCTTCAACCCCCCCAAGACAGGTCAGCACAGTTATATCTCTTCTTGCTAAAGCAAGTCAGTAAAGACTAAGCAAAAGCAAACCAAAGTGAGTTTACTGGAGGTCAGAATACTTTTGCAGAATATTAATGCAAAAGAGAAAAATACTGGTTTTGAAAACAACTGGCCCAAAAAGCTGGTTATCTAAGCAGTTTGGGAATACTTACAGGTTCCTCTTCAACACTAAGTCCAATTGTTTCTGCGACAACTGCAGCCAAGTTAAAAGATGGCTTTGGAACAGGGTATCCTCCCACCCCTGGTTTATCTTTGTGGGTAGAAAGAAGATCACAAAAAGTTATGTATGCATTATAGTATCTTGCTCGACTCACAGAGATGGCAGAAACACAGAACTAAAAAGATCACAGTTTAAAAATGTAATTTATGGAAATAGTTTGACCCCTGTCAGATAAAAACTGTATCTGGAAGTGGTAAGTGGCAAAAGAATTTCTGATGAGAGCAAAGTGCTGTATCAGCACAGAGAAATATGTGTCAATTTGAATACAGCTCCCCAAAGTTAAAAATCAGTGTAAAAGTTGCTTTTCACACTTCCAGTCCAGGGCACAAATAGTCTGATAAAAGCATGTAGAACAGAGATACTGTGTATTTATAATACAATGCTTGTCTTGCATATTTCCTGTCACTTTTTTTTTTTTTGAAACAAATAGATGCATTTCCCTTCTTGAAGAGGTTTAATATTACTCAGTTCATTAAACTGGGGCAAAATAATAAGATTGGAAAGTACAAGAATACAAGAACAGGAACGACCACAACCCTGACTTGCATGAATAATTCCACGCTGATTCTCACAATCATTAAAGAATTTAAAAAGGTTTACGCTTTATTAGGTTTCTGTGTTTAAAAAAGGTTAAAGAGATGAAACATCAGTTTTACAATATTTTTGCCTGACTTTAAATGGAATTACAACTAAATCTATTAATACACTTACTTGGCACAGGGGACAGTTTTGGATCACAGGTGTCTGCCACTAGTATCTCTCCTCCATGATGAATGTTCACTTGTGTGGAAAAGAGTGGAATTTTTCCAAACTCTAGGAGATGTGGAAACATTTTCATATGGTGAAATTAGGTATCCTGTTGTGATAGTTTTGTGTAGCTATAGACAATGATCCTGATCTTAAAAGCACTTGAATGTGAGATTTAATATGTCAGTAGATCCAGCAAACCAAATACAACTGCTAATTTGTGACAGTAATGTGTCAGAATAAAAATAAAATTATAAGTATTTTATAATTATCATTTTGCTCACAAATATGATCTCAGCCAGTCAACAATTGCCCTAAAACAACACTAACACAAAATGACACCTCCATCTAGTCTGACCAGATAACTATAAAAATAGTTATTCAAGCTGTATTTGACCTGTTAATAGGGCAATGAAACTATTGAAGAGTAACCTCTCCAAGGCAACAATGTTCTGCATCAGCTAAGATAATAAAAAGGTGAGAAACATTGAGATCTGAATTATGACAAACATTTGCCATGTAGTCCTTTCTGCCTTGATGACCAATAGCTTTTCACAGCCATTAACCGTGATAGGTTTTTACACCATTTCTTACATATTAAATTTTGGATTCATTTAGTAGCTCCATTTTTTAATACAGAATATGGAGAGAGATAGGTATGCTTAGAAAGGAGAAACTACTCACAGCACTTAAAATTTCAAATGCAAAAAAAGGGCATGAATAACCAGCCCACCCTTTTCATCCCACAGTTATCCTATTTTTATTCTTGGGAAGAAGCTTTTAGTGAAGACTAATTTTTAGATGTATTCATACTTAAAACACCTTTTTTAATGCCACAAGATAAATTGACCCGGACAATATTTCCTGTGTATCAATAAAATATAAGTACAAAGTGCCTTATTTCACAAAAAATACTTTTTGTAGACAAAATATGTTAGAGTTATTTCTATGACACTACGTAACAAAGTCTGGAAATTAAATGTACACAATACTTCTGAACTTAAGACACAAAAAAAATTGTAAACAGTGTAGAATACAGACAAAGAGAGATCATGTAGACATCTACCAGTTTCAGTAAAATTACTTCAGCCGAAGAATAATTGCAGAACGTGGCAAAACATCTGTTTCACTCTCCACTAGGTGGTGACATTGCTGCGTGCACAAGTCAAACCTGAACATGCTTTTTCAACTAACTTACAGGCAGAGAAGAAATACAGGCTGGAAAACTGTTACATTTGCATGTGCACGTGGATGAAAAAAAGTAGAAGGTTAAGATAAGTTCTGTGCATATCACTGATGTAACAGTTACTCCTATAGACTTTTTTCCCCTGGACTCGCACATTATCACACCAAATGAGAAAAGGCAAAGCAAAAAAAAGCACAAGGTTGTTTTCATTTTATATTTTGCCATTTGCAACCAAGTTTATACACCATCTTTCTCTTTAGCCCTTAATTAATTACAAAAAGAAAAATAAAAATACTCTTACCACTGTTGCTTTCCCTGAGTTCCAAATCTGAGGGTGTATGTTCTGTATATCGGACATGCCTATTCTCTCTTTTTCTTCTCATACGATTAACCACAGAAAATGAAGATGTTAGAACTGGAGAATCTGGAATGACTCCTTCTTCTGCCTCCACTGCCTGCTGCTTTTGCACCCTGAAGACCATATCAGGTGGTCAAATAAATCCCAAGTCAGCAAGACGAAGAGTTGTCATTTCAGCAAGCAGGATAATCACAGAATTCAAGAATGCAACAATTCTGGAAATATGGCCACCTCAATAACATTACTCTGTAAGAAGGTAATACTCAACCCAGTTTTTAGATACATCTAAAAGATGGATCTCAAATCTTTCACATCCGTAAGAGATTAACCATTGCTCCCTCAAGCCCAAGAACAGCATGCAACCCTAGCCCTTCACATTCGAAATCAACACACAACTGCACTATGGAAGCCCTTTTCCCTGGAAGAAGCTAGGTACTGTAGAGGTTATAGCTTGTCCTCTGAAGCAGGTGCTTCTTTAACAAAAGAATGCTGAAATGGATGGATCAGCATCTCTCCCTCAGTATGGAAATCCCTGTATATCTTCACAGTTTATGACCCTGAGATTAGAGCATGGTGTTGGTGGGTAACACCAAGATTCTGGGTTCAATCCCTGGACGGGCCGTTCACTTAAGTGTTGGACTTGATGATCCTTCTTGGGTCATTTCCAATTTTGAATATATTCAGTGATCTGGAAATACTGTCTTAAATAAAAAACAAAAGCTTTTGGACAATTCCAAATAGCAATGAACAGCACTGTATTCAAAGCAATCCCTCTCCAAAGCACTGAAGTTACCTCTAACTCAACTCAAAAAGGTCTTCAGGGAATAATGTAAAAAAGGATGTAAAACAAATAATGTAAAATACAAGATGAGTTATGAATTTTACCTTCTCTCATACTGTCAGCTCTAGCAGCCTGTTGGAGAGTCAGTATATAAAAATTAGTGTAACAAAGAACCAGATCCTTTCTCTCCAAAAACTCTATCTAGACATAGTGAGATAATAAGAACAAAAAAGAACTAATGTTGGATCTTTGAATTGAAATAGTTTGTTGAGTACTTCATAAGGGGCTATCTGCCCTATGGTGGCAGCAGTGAGATGTGAGAGAGGCACTAAAAGAAAAGCACACAGAAATCTAACTCAGCCTACTTGGTCTTCTTCCTGCAGTTCTACTTTCCCTTACGATTCTCAAGAGAAAACATGGGCTAAAAGACCATTTCCTAACTATAAAGAGAAAGACAGATAAAAGGTTATGATCTAAGGGAAGAAGAGGAAACGCAGATAAATTTTTGCTGGCAATGAAGCTGAACCACAACATCTTATATAAAGTAAGGTAATGGAAAAGTTTAAAAAAGCTGTCTGGCTTGAGACAAAAAGCATTTTTGCAGTTCGGCTTTTTACCACTACTAACTTTGAACACTAAATGATAAATAGTGATGCACTGCTGATGTTCTCAAGATTTGACAAATCCTATAGTGTGATTTTGCAATTCCTCTTTTCTAGCACATTTACACAGAAAGCACTGGAAAACTATATTATCTACTAGCAATATCTTAAGACACAAAACAAAATAAACAACAGAGCAATATATTCATCAATTTGCTTTACTAATTAAGGTTAGCTGTTAGAATTTTCTTTAAATTTACTGGCACATGTGGGCTTGTTTTACAAATGAACCTACTAAAAATATATTTTTCTGCACCTTACTTCTATACAAACCAAGAGGTAGTTTCTACATAATATCACAGAAAAAAATCATCAAATGAAGCAGCTGTCATACATACTGTACATCATAACTATGTAATAAGTAATTTCTGAATCATGGATTTATTGAGACCCCAGAAGAGGTTTTTGCAGAAATTTCCTTGCTATTTCCATCCATGCACAATGAAATCTCAATGTCATAAAGGATCAGATAATACAATTCTACTACACTTTCACTGATTTCACTTCTATGGAGAATTCTCAGAGTTTTATTCCCAATATTATAACTTGGTTACAAAATGCACAAGACTGAAAAAGTCTGATTTCATATCATGCACTAGAAACAATCTGCTACTCTGCACCTACGATGTGATGATATTGATCTAAGTTGTGAATTCTAAATAAAGTACCACGACTATAGCTCAACCAAAACAACCAAATGCAGTGACTGTATTAAAACAGCAGTAACATTCTTGTAATTACTGTTTATCCACTCAACTCTGCACTTATTTGAACAATCACCTAACATGCAAAGCCAATAACTTATAGTTACATTGGTCATTGTCAGCTTTCCTCCATTGGCCAGAGATTCTTAGTGGAAGCTGGGGTCATGAAGTATGTTACCCCAAGATAAAATGCATACAGAAAAAAGAAAGGACAATGAAGGTGCAAAGATGGAAGACGAATCAAGACACGTAAAGAAATAGGACTACAGTCATTCTGAATTCAACTCTAGTTATTTTACTCCCTACCAAAGTTGAATTCTGACAGAAACAAGAAATAAACCATATGCATAAAAAACTTTCCCTATAAAGTCTGAACATCCTGTCCCATTTCCTCCAGGCATGTACACAACTTAGTCACAGATAGGCAAAAGTGAGGTAGAAGTTTCAGATTATGTCAGACCACAAGAAGAAAGGAACACCACCTCTGCCTTGCACACTACACCACATTCACGTATTAACCACAACATTGGATGGCACATACTATATCAGATTAAAATTTCACAGTCAATTTGTAGCTCATTATTTTTATGTCTTGTTTTCAAAACTTACTGCAGTATTTGTCTTTTGAAATTGCAAAATTGTAGTAAGCTTATTTGAAAAATGTATTGCAAGATCCTGGGACTTTTTGACTATCTAAATAACTACTTTTCTGAAGCCTTGGCCTATGAGGAAACAGATGGTGAAGAGGCAACCAAGGAATAAAAGTATGAGATGTAAGGCTTTACTATACACTGTGATCATGAGCCAAGCAAAATTCCTACAATAAATTCACTTCTCCCAGTTTTAAACAAGATGCACACAGTTGAAAGAAAATAAAAATCTGCACAACAGAAGGAAACTGGGCTTAGGTTGTTACAGTGGCAGTAGGCTATCTTTTCAGTCTATCAGAAAGAGGAAACAAGATTTAAAGACTTAAAAGTGGATATTTATATTCCCAGACATTTTTATTGAGGAATTGGGGAAATATCCAAAATCCAAAACTTACTCTAGCTCCTTCTGTAATTGCTGGAACTGTTCAGTCAACTTTTTATTCTCATCCTGTAAGTTGTTTTTTTCATTCACTGAAATTTGTAGAAAAAAATATTTAAAAAATCAATGCATATATGTTAACATGGTAATCTCATCAGGTCCTTCAAGGAAACAGAACCAACTGTAAAATGTAATACCATACCCCTTCTCTATGGTTTACAAAAATGAAGTTTCAAGCTAGTCATTAAAAAAGTAGTAAAATGACATGTTGGAAAAGGCAGCGGTGCCACAATAACTGTATCACTACGTTAGTTCTACACAATCATTAATTACTTTTGTCCATGTACACACAAGTGAGACGGTGTTGTCAAGATGAGGGAAATACTGTCTTGTCTCCATGGATAAAATTACTTTCTTAGGCTAAAGGTAAACTATGAAATATAACACAATTTGAATTTGCTTTTAGCCACTAAAGCAACCATTAAGCCTTTCTTCCATGCTGTCTCAAACTGATATAGTGACAGCTCTCAATTCTTCTGTTCACTTTAATTTTTATGTTCTTGGTTTTATTTTGTTGCTATTTTGCCTCTAGATTCCTCATCTGATCTTTTCCATCGTTATATAGATCCTAACCCATGGGAGCCTACTGTTGAGCCTATAGTTCAAGATTTGTACCTAATAGGTGTCACATTGATTTTTAAGGTTCAGAGCTATATAGAGAGATTGGCTGTACCCTGTTTGCTGTTCATCATTAAACTCAGAATATTTTTATGTAAGTGTCCAGTATTAGAAGTCCTTGAAACACTGATGTGTTTTGTATCAGCACAGAACCTAAGACTTCTATAATTTAATTAAGTACCAAAAAGCCATTTTTTTGTCTGGGATTTCCTGTATTTTAAATCTTACTTAATGTCTGCTTGTTCTTGACCAAGCAAGACAACTTAATGATACAAAATAATTAATGGTAAAGATACCATTAACATTTTAAAATTCTGTCCTGTTACAACTATTCTATGCTTTATACAACCAATCTTTCCAAACTCTACAAACATATTTGTGTCCTGCTTGTGTATCACCTGGAACAAACAGTTGAATTTGTCCCACATGTTCTATTTCTTGATTTCAAAAGGAGCTGGCTACAAGCTGCCTGGTATAAAGCTATTTTTTTGTGGCCTCAGTTGGTTATGTGACACTTAAGGGTTTACTGCAGTTAAAGACCAAGACCAACTACAGGACTCAGGCTGGACCCAGGTCTGTCTGAACTTGATACTTTGCAATCACCAGTTCCTTTTGAAGTCAGGGTTTTCAAGGAAAGCTGGCAATCATTCCAGCTGTAGGAATAAACAGAAGCAGTCACATTTTATCTAAAGTAGCTACTTTACAGTGTAAGATTTTCCACGTCAGTTTACTCTATCACAGTATCAGCACTTCAATCTAAGAAGGTTTGTCAAATGACTAGTCACTGGTATGTTACATATCTTCAGACTGTACAGTTAAGTATCCCCTGACTGAACTTTTTGGGCTTACTAAACACACCACTTATAAATTATATCAAGTTACAGGAATTATTGGAGAACTAGTTTACAAAATAGCATGTTTTGTCTTCAGACTTGGGGATAAAACTCACTAAGCTCAGTAATAAGTTTGAGATTCTGCTGCCGGATATTTTCAAACTCTTGCTGCTTTTTTCTCATATGTTCTTCGGTTACAGCACAACGATCACATAAGCCCGCTCTTAATCTACAATAAAATGAAGAGAAAAAGGTCCCTCTGTTAAAAAAAAAATATTGCCATGCATGAAGCAGATACCAATGTTTAACAGACCTTTTGAACAATGAAAACCAGAAAATTTCTGACAGCTGTGCAGAACACCACTAAGTACTGTAGTTTTATAAGTTCACCTAGAAATGTTTTGAGATTTTTGAATGATCTAATACTATGTGCTCTAACATTTGCATAAATGATTGTAGGTACTGGATACTTCTAAAACAACATGCATTACTCCGTTTAATAAAGTGGAGCATGCTACACCTTGCCACTAAAATCCTTTGTTAAGCATCCTGCGAAGAATATTGTCAGATATAAATCACCATTCATTTTAAGTAAGTTAATTCAAGAAAGTACAAATAAGCAAATCACTTCAGTAAACAGAATTATTTATTTATCTAAGAAGGATACCTATGCCATTAAGCAAAATAATCAAATATAAAGGACAAATAGTAATTTCAGTCTGTAACAACTGCCAAGCAATGGGAAACCCTTTAACTTTATCTAAGCACCAATAATTTGAAGTGGACCCAAAAGTTCAGGAGAGGTGTTCACTCCACTGTCTCTAATGGTGTAGATTAGCTGTTTAAAACACATCCATGATCAGAAAGGGACTGATCAGAATTACTCCATCTTACCTGACACACTCATTCATGCAATGAAATATGTGTTCATTGTATAGGTGATAAATGGAATGTATTTATTTCTGGTACACAGCAAAAGGCTAACAGTATTACCAAAGCGAAAAGCAGACTCTCTTGCCTACTAAATAAGAAACCAGCTAGTCAAAAGTTCTGCACTGCTGCTGCTACTACATCAAGTATTAAAAAACCCCAACTAAACAAGCTATGTAAGTTTCCAATTTCTCAGCTGAATATTGGAAGTAAAAGCCATACTGGTTTATTGGTGTTTTAATATTGTGGAATTATGGCAAGAGTAAAACACTGAGATGCCTCTTCATACTAGCTAATCTGAATGTGTAACAGAGATTATGATCTCCTTGTACTAAATCAGTTGAAATACTTCTTTTGTTTGTCACAATGTGAGTAATCTGCTAAGGGATTAGAAAAGTTCATCCACACCACGAATGCCTCTCTACTTACATGGTATGGAAGTTTATTACCTGCATGGCTACAAGCTTATCCCTAATGCCTTTCACAGAGAAATGGAGTTGAAAGAAGAAGTAGAGTATCACAGCTTTAAAATTTGAGGTAACACAGGAATAGTGCAAAACCATTGACTATGTAATGATCTCCTGTGCCCAGAAAGCTTCTGAGAGCCTATTAACAGCAAATGTAACATACACTTTCTAAAACAGGTATAGTTTTTAAAGATGAAAAAAATGCACTGTAATTTCATGTCTATTAGTTTTGTTTTGCTGTACCAGATTAAACAGGAACAAATAAGGAAAAGGTAGAATGGATCAAAAGGTGAGGAGAACACCTAAGAAAAAAGAAGGTAACAGACAGAACCTGTGAGCAAATTTAGGTAAAACAGGCAATTGGTAGAAAAAGACCCCCTCAAATCTGAAACATTTCCCAGTGAGTGAAACTATTTCATTAGTTTCACAACATATGGTTGGGTTTTTTTACTTATATTACATCTTGATCAATATAAAATTTAACTATACGAAGATGGATACAAAAGAATGAACCTTAAAATGTCTGCCTCCCAAGCTGCTCTATTCTAACTTTGGTTGATCTTAACTCAAATAAACAAGGTAAGCACTTTGAAAATAACAATATAACAGAAATTGTTATTTATTTATATGTATTATTGATTTTATGTTTAGTTATATAGATTATTTAAATAAATATATATGTTATATATTTATTGATTGTTCTTCCATCAGAAAAATGCAAATTCTACACCTTTCTCTATGACATATTATTTGAATTGCATTAGAAAAGGACTGGCTTACTAAAAGAAAAAAAATCAATAATCCCACACCAAAACACAATAAACTCAACTTGCAAAGTATCCAGAACTACTCTGTAAGAGTGAAATACAGCAAACTCAAAAGCCATAGGACACTACTACACCTGTCTTCTAAAACCTTGATAGTGTCATGAAGCGCTTTTTGCTGTTCTCTGAGCTGCTGGTTCTTGGTATAGAACTCTTCAAGCCTCTCTGCATCCCTGAAAAGAAAAAGAGGAAAAAATTAGTTCTAGCTTTAAATTGCAGTAATTACTTTTTCACTAGAGAATTTTCTCTGGCATGTTTCATTCATATCCTTGGGAAATGTGATTATCATCAGCACGAATATTAAGTTGAAGATAAACGAAGTTAGTGTTTCTGATTAATAATAATTTATGAACAACAGAGGAAAGATGCAGATAGTTTCTAATTCATAATACAGGTGATCTGTTATACCTGATTTTTGTTCAGGTAAAAACCAGAATTGATGACAGTCAAGACATAAAAGCTAACAATGCTCAAGCCACAATTTCAGAAAACAAACTCAAACACTTCTCTTACACTTTACTGTGTTGTGGAGCTGTTGGGAATCTAATGGGAGCTTTCACAATCAAGTCGTTTTGGTTGTCTTATCAGTGAGTAAATTCTGCAGCATAGCAAATCACATTAGATTTGGAAATCTCTGAAAAGTCTTTAGATCTATTAGAGGTTTACTTCCTCAAGAAGAAATTCTCTATAGAGCATGTATTCCCATAATATGAATAAAGACAAGAGAAGTCTCTTTCCAAAACCCTCAGAAGCAGATGATGTTGTGGAAAATACCTTCTCCAAAAACCAGAACTAATTAATTAACAAAAACTATTTTCTCCTTAAAAGAGCTAAGCACAGTAGTAACATTAACTTCCCAATTTTAGCTCCTCTTCAGTTTTATTATCAGATCACAACATCTCTTCAAGATGCAAACAAGGTACGAGTGACAAGCACACAATTACTTTCTACAGGGAAAATAATGTTTGGCAAAAGCTAAGCGCCTGAATCTGTGTAACACAACGATGACTAACTTCTGAGAAATTCCCAGCTCTCCTTTTTACCATGGAATCCTTTGTATATATCCATGCAAGCAGCTATTCGTTTTCAGTGTGCCTGAGATGGATTATTTGTGGAAGTCATGAAATAGGCTCATGAAAAGGTGGTTAAGCACACATGCACACATGTCAGGAAATGAAAACATATTTAGTAACTTGTTGATACAACTCTTTTACACAAACATACTTTTAAATTGGCACGAACCCTTTAACATATCTTTAGCCAACCACATTTTCATATTGCTGTCATTACAGAAGTGCAAGAAACTAGCAATCATGGGTCATAAAGTGAATGGGACAGCTGGAAGCTTCTAAGGTGTATGGTCACAAACATATTTTATTAATCCTTAAATTTAAGTACAGATGCTTTATTTTTCTGTACTTTCACACAGACTCACATAGGCCATTCCAACTGCATATTCAACCTACAAAACAGTTGCATGCAAACAGCATGAGGGACCATTTAAGGCTTGTACTTTTACTTGGGAAGGACAAAGTTCTTTTACCTCAGTTCACTAACCAAGTGCAGCCAGGCCATGGCAAAATTTGAAGTCTGACAAAAGCATGCTGTATTTTCCTGATGTTTAAGACATTAAAAAAAATCCCTCCAACAAAAAAAATAAAACTGCAAAAAATTCCCTCATTTTTCTGTTTATGCCACTCACAGGAGGCTTAAAATAGCAAATTTAAAAATTGTTCCTAATCATTTTATGTCATTCCATGGCATTAAGTCACTTGCAATAAATGAGACATTAATGTTCACTAATACTACAAGCCTGTCACCTAAACCCTGTAAAATGCCCCATGAAGACAGTAAAATGACAGAAGGAACTAAACTAGGCTGTTGATTGGGGTTTTTTCCCTTAAAATTCTAGTGCACCTGATACACGTGACAGACATTTTTTGCTATGAAGGCACTGCATAATGGCTGGTCTCTGACCTAGGGTTTACAAGTCATTAGCACCAATGCTGGAGTGGGATACAAAATAAGGTGCTCATTGTCAGCTGATTACCAAGTCTGAAATACTAAACCCCAGGTATGCAGATGCAGCAAGGAGAACAAGACCTCCTATGTAACAGTACTGTATCTACAATGTGGCAGTTGCAGAAAGATTCCAACAAATAATGATTAACCTATCTGGTATTTGTTCAGTCTGATAATATTTGTTCACTGATAATATTTCCCATCTAGAAAACTGATTGATCAATGGAAGATTCCAGAACACGGAAGCAACTTATGATACACCAGGCAAATATCAAAAGCAAGAGATAATTTCATCATTTCAGAGTAAAAATGAGCAACTACCTAATTTATAAATTATACTTAAGACATAACACACCCTGTAAAGAGCTCCGTACATCTTCAGATGACTTCAGCCAAATTATTAAAGTGAGCAGAGTTTTTTACACTAAAGGAAGAATCCATGAAACCTTAATTGATCTTACAAGAATTGCAGCTCATTAATGGGACTCTGACTCTCTTTTAATAAATTAGATCATTAAGATGAGTACTTACAAGCATCTTTCCTTTTTCAACTTAGATATTTTCAGCTGTAAGCCTGAAAAGTAAAAAGAAGAAATTACATGTTACAGAATTCTGATTTAAAAAAATGAGTGAGATAATAAATTAACCCCACCTTTGCCATTGTCATGGCAAAGAGAGACAAAAAATGTCACAAATCTGGAAAGAAAAAGATTCCTTCTGGACTTTTTGAGTGTGTTCTACAGGATCTTGGTAACAAATATAGTCATTGTGATCTCCAGGAAATAAGAACCTCTTAAACAAACACACAGATTTCCACTTACACAAGTAAACAAACACCTTTGTGAAATAACCACAAATGAATAGCCAGCACTGTCAATTTATTTTCATTGACTATGCCCACACAAGTAGCATAAAATATGTGCTGTGTGCACATGAATTCATAATACTACACTCCAATCACTGAACTGAGAAATGCTTTACAGTGTATATGCATAAAGGAAACATTAAAAATATGTGATTCAAGGCTTTAAAGCACAGAAGGACAACATCCTTCTTTGGAGATATGCTCAGTCAAAGCTTCCTTGGAATGCCTGAAGGTAAATTGAGACATGATATTTCATCTGTGGCCCTTCTCCCTTCCACACTCCTTACTATATATTCTGAGCAGAAGTAAAAAGGTTTGCAAATACAACTGATGCTCTCAGCAGGATTGGCCAGCTGACAGCCCCAGGGGACAGAATACTGTCCAGCCAATCTCCTTGCAAGGTCTTGGGTGCATTTGTATGTGCACAGAGACAAGAAGATATTTATGTACAAAACCGTTTACCAAGCAGGACACAGTGCTATGGACACTTATGTGATATTACCAACACACAAGCTGGCCATTCCTATTCCAAATAAACAGAAATAACCAGACCCCGGTGATAGAATAATTTCTTAAACAGAAATCCAAGAGAAATTTTCAGATCACATCAGAAAATTACGTAATATTTCCTAGCATGGTTATTTTCTTCTAACCATGAAAGGTTGCTACCAACTTCAGGTTGAACATTAGGTGTCTTGTAAGCTCTCTTGCAAAAGCATTATGCATTTAGGATAGCAGGACAAAATGCTAGTAAGAAAACTATTAAGAACACTAGAAAGAAAACTTCAGGCTACTTTGAATTTAAGCCTAAATACATAACGGATACTACATCTTACTATAGAAAATGTAGGTTAAGGCAGCTAACAGGCTGTTTTTTTCTCCCCTACTACACTCAACTAGGAACAGCTTTAATGGAAAAATTAATTGCTTGAGAAAGTTCACACTTCAGGCCACTTTAAATGTCAAGCCAACCACAGACTCAGTGAACCCATACTTGCTACAAGATGACAGTGAGACCACGAGTTAAAAATGCAGACAGACTACTTTAAAAAAAGTCTTAGGAAATATAGCAATATTTCTCTTATCTCCAAGTGTTCAGCACCTGTGAGACTTTATGTTCTATCACGCAGATCAGCAGAAAAAGAGGGTTTATTTTTTTAAGCAGTTGCTATTCATCAAGTCAATTAGACACCTGCAATTAGAACCCCTATACAGTTTGCTTTAAAGCTGCTCCATGCCCATTGGAAGGAATGAAGCTGCACAACAATGCACCTCCTGTATGAACAGGTAGTCTGTTCAGCAAGTATTTAGGATTGTAACTTTGGCAACCTGAGCGGCCAATTGAAGAGGCAGGGCTCAAAGGGCCCAGTACTGTGCTGCAGGTAACACTATCTCCCCTCTCACCTGAATTCAAGAGGAACTAAACTAGTTACTTAAAGGTTGCATTTTTTCTTAGTTCAAATGACTGCAATGAGAAGGCAGGAAACCAGCCTGTTACATTTATCCAAGAGCTCTGAATTACTACATCTGCTGCAGTCTCTTCCTTTGGCTTTTCCAGAGCATTGAGAGTTTTTAAGCAGGTTCATTTAAGGAGCTTCACTTTTTCAAGATTCCTTATTTAACATAGGGAGCACATAAAACTCTGCGGAACTACACTAGGCCCCTTCCCAATTCAGTTTTATCTTTTGCACAATATATTTATGGTACAGACAAGCTGTAGACTATATAAATCTGCATTACCTAAAGCTCGTAAGTGCATTAGTAAATGCCACTCTACAGCTATTAAAGCAATGGAGACCTCCTTTAAACTACCATTAGGCAGATTACTAAACACTATTTTATGAAACTTGCTATTTGATTAGACTCCACAGCTGTAATATTTCAATTAGTGGCTATGATAAATCCCGTTCTGATGAATTTTCAAATGCATTAAATGCAGTTCCCTGAAACTGACAGTGCCTGGGAAGGCTGCAGAATCTTTATCACTGAAGATTTCTTGAAACAAGTTGGACAAGCTACTGTCAGCAATGATGCAGACATAATCCTACCTCAAGGGTACAGAGATGGACTAGATGACCTTCTAAAACCCCTTCCAGCTCCGTTTTCTATAATTATTTACTTTTGAGGAACTTCCAGCCATTTCCTTTCCTACAGCAATCCATCAACGAGATTGCTTTACTTGTAAGTTTCTTTCCTTCTATAAGTACAGTTTTTTCTCTATTGATATCTTCTGCTTTTCAGAAGTAAGCAGTAATTAAAAAAACTCGGCTATTTCTTGTACATAAAACACTGCTCACAGATTTTTAGTACAGAGTTTTAGATTTAAATTAATCCTCAGAAACAATCTTGCTAAGATCCACATGCAGCAAGACTCTATCTAATCATTACAAGCAAGAGGTAATAATTTCCACCCGGAGAAATAAATCAGTTTATAAAAAGCATTATTAAATTCCTTTGAAACTTCTGGGCACCATGCAAGTATCCCATGCATTCTACAGATAGGAAATAAAAGCAAATAGTTTTAATGACCATTATTCTGAGCTGTGGAGCACTTCTGAACTCTACGAAAAGCCAGCTGACACTGACCTTACCCAACATCTTTGGAAAATGGGATATAGGTGTCCTACCCACTGTCTCATAATGAATTTAAGTTAAATAAAGCTGTTTTGGCTGAAGAGGGCCAAAATTTGGATTTTTTTGGAAGGATCAGTTTAAAAGAACAAGAACCTGGATTTCTTTACATAACGGTGGAAAAACACACCCTTTACAATATAGTAATATCAAAACTCAAATTAATTCCTTTCAAACTTCATGAGTTTAAAGTATTCCTCAGTCTACATTCTGGTATACATAGGTATAACTTATATAACATGTCTGACCATGTCAAGTTCTACTTTGCATGGATTTAAAAAAAAGAAGTCCACCATGTGAGTGTTTAGTACATTGTACATGCAAAAAGATTTTTCAACAACGACTAACCTTCCCTTAATCCACCTTCCACCACCTTTGAAATAATTTTTGCTGACATTCAGATTGGAAACTCATGAGTCAATTTTAATTCTTATTTATAGACTTCAGAAACAAGCAAAGTCTAGGCAAGTCTGTGTTTGATGTTTCTAAAATATCTTCCAGTAGCATTTTCTATAAGAGGATCCCCACCTCCTGAAAAAATTAACTATCCTTCAGGCATGCCTTTGATGTTATCATGGAAGGCCTAATTTTACCTAACACGGTGCGGGACATACTGACAAAGGGCTAGGCATGAAAAAGACTGCCTGGTGGCAAAATTACCTGGCCACACCCTGCATGCATTCTAAAGAGTATCTTGCTTGCATAAAGAAAACCCAGACTTGAAAATCACGTGCTGCACACCCTAAGAAACTAGAGAAAGGGTCACTTAGCATAAGTCTCTACATCAGAGCTTTTTGTTTGTTAAGTTTTTGTTGTTCAGACATGCCATAGATTGCCAGATCCCATTCTGTCAGTACTTCCGCATTTATCTGTGGTTGACATCACACCCACTCTTAAAAGAACCATCAACAATTAAAAAAATAATTATTAAAAAAAGATAACTTTTTCTGTGTTTTGGAACACAATATAAAATTGTAGTTCATATGCAGCTCTTTCTGTAAAGAAATGTTACCGTTTGCTATAGTTTTCTTCCCAGTTGCCATATCGGTATATGCTTTTTGGTTTCTTGTTTGGTCTGGTTTTTTTTTTGATAATCAACAACAAAGTGTCACGGCCCAGTGCTGCGTATTATTGAATCAGGACTTCCAGTAGGAGGCATGTAACATCTCTCAATTATAAAACCATCTCCAAGAATTTTTGGAACTCAGAAGTGATGGTATAACTGAGCCAAAATGGACAGACCTGAAACTGTTTTGAGGCTGGTAGAAACAACCAAGGCCACTGAAATGGTCTGGGTAAAGACCCACTTGCATGACTAAAGCTCTTAAATCACAAAAACTCACCGCCTTTTATTCCAGCCTAATATAAATACTATTTCACACATAAGGATAAATTTGTTAGAAGATAGAGTCTAATACTGTTTTAATTCCATCCAAAAGAATGGATCATGTGACTTTAGATTAGCAGAACAAAATGTTTCATGGTTTTAGCAAAAAACCCTTATGAATACTCCTTGTAAAACAATATTACAGTAACAATACATATGGTGCAGTAATTCATCTTTTCTGAATTACTGAAGAATGAACCAACATTAGCAGCCAATCTGTGGTAAAATTGTTACTACAAGTCATATAATGTAAGAATAATCATATTACAAAAATATCATAAATTTTGCTGAGAATATTTAGAACACTAAAATCTGAAGAAATAATTTTCACTTCAGTAACATAATTCTGCCGTGTGATTTTGCACAAGTCAGAGGAAATAAACAATGCAAGTAATGTTAATGTATCTGAAGCAACTAAAGACAAAAGCAAAAGGAAAGAATCCATTGAATAACATGGTTTGGAAATTTGAATCATAATTCATTAAAGGTAAAGTAACACATAAATATTTTGTAGGCAAACAGAGACTCCACAGAACACTGTGTTACTTTTTCTTCACCAACCTAGCCAATCATTTATATGTGTTGATACTTTAATCCTGTTAAACCAGGCTTAGGTGGTCAAATTCTAAGGACCATTTGTAATATTGGATCTAGCTTTCTGCATAACTGAAAACATTAAAAAATCTATTTAGTTCCATGCAGAGTATTTTCGTTCAATGTTTTCCTGTGGTAACTGACAAACACCAACTTTAACCTAACAAATCCAACCTTTAATGATTTACCTAGTACTTCTTTGTCATGACATTCTTTCAGTTTGGACCACAGTTCTTTGAAGAAATCTTCTGTAGGTTCTGCAGAACTAGGGCTCCCACAGCTTCCTCCAGACGCATTCATCTTGCTTTTTTCGGCTCCCAGCTTCTTTGACTTGCAGAACTGGCTCACTCTCCAACTTTTTATTTTAAATTACATAGTTATGAAACTGTTTCTGAAGAGAGGTGTACATCTGTAACAACAGAATGATAACATTTCCATTTAAATTTATCAGAGCATAACTTATAGCCATGGATGAAATGCGAAGTTTATTGTCTATCCTTGTTGAGGATATATATTTATGTACTTTCATACTGACAGTCATCCTGAAAGCTCGGACAACAAGTATTTTGCTGCAGGTAATTACAAACAAACAGAATTTTCCGCCCCCTCAAAAGCTATCAACTTAAAATTAGATTAAAATACTTCGGAGTCTTCATTTTTTTTCCTGTCTAAAGATACAGTTACACTGAATTCCTGTGCTCCAAAAGTAAGTCATAGAACCAAAATCTGTCTGCCTGCAAAAGCATTTGTCAAAAGTTTTATCAGAGATGGATTTGTCTACATACATCCTTTATATAAACTTGGATTCAAATGACACCTTTTTGCGAAGAAAAGCTCACAACCCCTTGAAGTCTTCATAATTCTATATTAGTATTATTCTCATTCTCTGATAAAAAAGGAGAGTAATCACAAAAATCTGTAAGGTCTCCAAAACATTAATATTTAAGAAGAACTATCAAAGTCAGATACATCTGTATTAGAAGCTTGTCTGCCTACAAAATTCACCATAATCTTATCCATAATTCTCATTTGTTTTGAAGGGTTTCTTAGAGAGATGCTGCCCTCAGGCAAACTTCAGGGCAAGCATGGTACTCAGATCTGGCTCTGAGCCAAGGTAAGATTCAATTCTACTGGCACTGGGTGTCCAATATTGAAATATTCCTGTAACCTCTGTCCTTCAGTTCCCTCTGTGTGAAACTGGACATCCTAAGTTTTCCCCATTTTTAAGCAGTCAATTTAAAAAAAAATACTTTTCAACAGGGCCTGTCATTACCAGGTAGATACAGCTATCTCTATGACTTTGTAATATAAAATGCAGTAAGAAAAAAAAAGCTAGATGTTTTGTGCTATTTCTAAATTAGCAACTTGAGCAAGCAGACCACCATGACTATACTGCCAAACAGAAGGAACAACTTGCTCTCAAATTTTTGAGGTATAATTTATAGTTCAGATGATACAAGGTGTATGATAATTCAGGAAGCTGCATTTCCTATCTTGAGAGACCTCAAACAACCTGGAGTATCTGAACGCAGCTACCGGTTTAGCTGGACCCCCAGATTCACCGCAATCAAATGTTCAGTCCACTGGTCAGTAACGAAGTGTAGGGCCTGGAAGCTTTGGTTCCACTCTCCTGTCTCATCTCTCTGTGCACTGTTTTAAGTCACTTTTTTCAGTCTGGCTGGCTTTACAATGGATTAAAAATAATGGAACAAAACATTCTCAACAGAAACACTTGAACTGTACGTTCTCTATAGTATAGGGATACTTATGTTACAATAATGCAGACATTAAAGCAGTTCTGCATTTGCTTTAACCTGCTCTGTCCATAGCAAATTCAATGCCTATTTCAGGATATGGCTAGCAAATGTTACCTTCAGAGAAATCCTTAATAGAAAAAAAATTTACCCTTTAAAATTAACAACGCCGACAAGTCTTCAACAGAAGCTGAACAGTAATTTGCCTGCATCTTTGCAGCTGAAACGCTTCACTTTGTGTGCAGCTGCATTAAGCCATCTTGCAATGCTTCATTGTGGAACCAATTGCCTAGTGACATTAGGAATGGCTTTTACACTCTTGCTTTGCACCTCAACAGGTGTTTCAGGATCAAGCTTTTTCTCTATCAAGCGCTAGGGCAGTGAAAACCACATGCTTGCTTTCACTTACTGTTTCAGATTTAAGTATATCAGATGACTCATTTCCATGGAAAAGTCATCTGACTCTAGACAGTAAATGGTGTCCGTAGTGTTCGTTTTGGGGTTTTTTTTCCCCAAGATGACTGCAAGGAAAAAAATGTACAAAACCCACTCAGAGTTTCTGCAAATTATTAGTACATCAACCGACTACAAATAGGAAAAAAAGAGCAAGGCATTTTCCCAAGCTTCATCTGCTTCAAGATCCCCAAATGATACACTGCTTCCTACAGGCGTTCAACCTCCCTTAAAACGCAGGGCCCGCAAGAAGTGCTCAAGTCGAGCCTTTGGCAGGCCTGGGCAGCTGCACAGGTGCAGAAGTGATGGCTTAGTCTCCAGCCCCAAGAAAGTGCTTTCCAGTCCTTAGGGGGAAAAAAGGCCAGAGCTGGATGTCTGGACACTTGCAGGCACTGGAAGCTGCTTGGGGGTGGGAGCACAGTGCCAGCCCCTCTCCCGGATGTCCTGCTTCGTTGCTATCCTGCCGACTGCCGCTTTCATAGAACCACCTCAAAGCGTCCATTTCCCGCTCCTTCCACAAACCAACTCCCTCCGGCACCGTAAAGCTTTCCACGGCTTCATCAGTGATGAAGCCTCCAGGAATCCATCAGCAGCGATAAACGCGCCGAGGCCGCTTATCGGTGTTGACACCTTTCCAGCGGGAACACAGCGCCCCTCCGGGATACTGGGGAGCACACGGAGCCTTGATCCCCACCAAAAACCACCAGCTGCTCCTACAAACTCAGCTCTCCTGTACTTCCCGGCGGGGAACGTTGTTCTCCTTTCCCTCTTGCACGACCACCGCACAGAAAACTCACTCGAAAGACAGGCCGGGATGCTCTGGGAAATCCTGCCATGCCCAACACCTGGGAGCTTCCCGCCAGGCTCGGGTCACAGCCCGCCGCCGGGACGCCAGAGGAGCGGTATGGCATGTCCCTCCCACACGCCGCTTCTCCCGAGCGGCGGGAGCCTCCCAGGCGGCGAGAGCAGGGCTCCCAGGGGCAGGCGGGGCAGCGCCCGGCGCGGACCCGGGCCGCGGGGGCTGCGGGGGCTGCGGTGGGGCCGGCNACGGCTCCGCGCGCCAGCGGCGGGAAAAAAGGAAAAGCGGCAGCGAGCGCCCGCCCTGCCCGGGGAGGCGGGGCGCGGGCGGCTCTCGCGAGGCTCCGCGCTGCTCTCGCGAGACGGCGGCGGCGTGAGGGGCCGGGACTC
>WBMY01012730.1:0-14289 GCA_013397315.1 Donacobius atricapilla | reverse complement strand
GGTGGTTGTAGAGAGCAAGAAGGTCTCATCTGAGCCTCTTCCAGGCGAAACACCCCCAGCTCCCTCAGGCTCTCCTCATGGGACGTGTGCTTCAGACCCTTTCAACAGCTTTGCTGCCCTTTGGACACACTCCAGCACTTCAATGTCCTTCCGGGACTGAGGGGCCGAAACCTCACAGCCTCACTAGTGCCGAGTACAGGATCCTGCTGGCCACACTATTTCTGACATTGGCCTTCTTGGCCACCTGGGCACTCTGCTGGTTCATGTGGGTTTATTGAGGTCACCAGGTGTCTCAGCCCTCTCCTCCTCTGGCCCTGTACTTGGGGTTTCCATAGAGAGCTGCCAGAGGAAAGCCAAGTGGACGAGCCAGACCCTGGCTGGTGCCATAGCTTGATATTACAGCAGGCACAGAACACTCTGGAAAAGCAAGGGTGTGTGTGAGAGCCTGCATTGAAACAAATGCTGCCCTTGCCTTCCTGAAAGAAGTTCTTGCTGGTTTAGATGTAAAGAGGATCATTGGGGTGCACAGCTGTGCCAGAAGTGGCCTTGCCTTTAAGGCTATACTGTTAAATCTATTTGTGCCCAAGGATTTGTAATCTGGTTGCTGGGGCTTACACATAGAAATATGGGGGGGGGGGGGGCTTCCCCCCATCTTCTTGATCTTAACAGTTGCCATGGCTCATCATTTTACTTTACAACAGAGCAGCCTAGGCATCTTTTTGTGTGTTGTGAATATGAAAACCAGTAGGCACATATAATTAGTACCGTAAAAGGCTGCTGAACTTTTTTGTCACTTCTCGGTGTTTGGGGGTTTTTTTGCCCAAATTGCAGGTCAATGTTCCTTCATTCATTGGGACCAGCCCTGCTGTCTGCAATGAGATAAAACTCTTGATTTTAGGTAATTCTTAGTGATGAAGTAGAAACAAAACACAGTTTTTCACTATTACTATTCTGCCTTCACATGATTTCACTGGGCCATTTTGGTACATATGGGAACTCTTGCAGAGACAGCTTGGTGGCATGATTAGAAGAAATAAGAGTGATCAGTTCGGAAGGGACAGCACTGCAAACATATACTTTGTAGATTGTTAATAGCAATATTTTAAAAGTTAAGTCTTTAGGTGTTTCATAATTGTTAGTTGCTGTTCCATCTAATTCTTTTTACATTACTCAGATCACTCAGGTGTCAAGAAAATATCATAAGTAAGGATCTACAGCATAAATAAAACTGGATCTGAAGTACTATTTAACATTTTTGAGGTATTATGAAATTCTGTAAGGCAGAAGATTCAAGACACATTCAAGCTTCAAATCTGTTGTTCCTCATTGTTGAAAATATTCTTGGTTTCCCATCAAGTACATGAATTCGGAAGTATTTTGAAAAAATCTTGTGTTTAACTTTTCTGCATATTTCTCATCATTGTTTAACCACTTGCTTTTCAACTTAAAATGAAAATGTTGTTCAGGAGCTCAGCAGCAGATTACTTATTATAAAATTGAATTGTAAGTTTGATCCATTATCAGATCAGTAGATGTATGGTGGAACTAAAATTAGCTATGTGTTTTGGAAGAAGCCGTCATGTCATAATGGGTTGTGGTAGACACTCCAGTCTTTCTAAATAATGCTTGTTGGCAGCCTTTCATTCCACTTCTGAAACTTCTGTAATCTAAAAGTTTGTGATGTAGGCAACCAATCATTTCCTCGTGTTAAGAGAAACAAGTGTCTTAAATCTATTCACAGATCTGATAAATAGCAATAAAATAGCCTTCTTGCTGATGGATCAGATATTTTACCATAAACTGTACCTTTCTTGCTATTTATAGGAAGCACTCTGGCAAATAATTATGTCATCCCTTTTATTTCCCAATAAACTCTGAGCTGTTTGTTTTTGTATTCTCTCATGTTGATCTTTACAGCAATATAAGTCCACTGCCTTCTACAGTGTTATCCTTATCTACTCCACAGTAAGTGAAAACAGAGTAACGCTAACTGTTGAACTTTACTTTTACCTCCCTTACAGATTTATTTGATTTTATATACTCCATAATCACATAGTTGGCCACTGAATAGATTCCTGGCTCATTGAACATGCTAGAAAACTACTGGAGACTGATATTCCACATTCACACACTGGGTGCCTTAAGATGACTAGTCTAACTGGAACTACATCTCATTCACCTTGTAAGAGTAAACACACACACCTAGACAATAAAACTGTGGGAAAAATGCTTCACTGTTGCTGCGCTTGAACAGATACAAAACTTCCTGTGGTGTCATGGCTCATGTCCAGATTTCAAAATAACCCTTACTGTGGCACATTGAACTAGGTGACAGAACAGCTATCCATGAGCAATCCTGCCAAAAGGGAATTTTATTTTGTCCTAGCCCATTTTAGACCTGGGTGGTCAGAAATGTTTAATCCTATAATAGTACGTGGAGCTGTGGATTTTCAGGTACAGTTTAGTGGCAGTGCCCTTCTTCTTGATGACTTGACTATTTACCAACAAATCAGCTAATAACCGAAGTTCTGTTGTAAGAGTACTGCAATGTTGCAGCACAGATAAACTTAAAAATAGCCTTTAATTCACACACACACCCCTGCCTTTTTGAAAGGAAGTACAGAGGCTGCATCAGTGTTTCTAACCACTCAGGTAGCAGCAGATGGCCTAGTTCACTGCACATGCATACAAAGTAGGGCTAAAATACATTAGCAGAAAGCTTGCTCCTTTTTTGTTTCTATGACTTTAAATTTCGATGTAAAGATTAAAACCAGATTTGAATTACAATGGGAAATCCAATTTACATTTTTTATTTGCCTTATGCACAGAGGTAACTGTTTCATTCTTTGGAAATGTATATATACAAATATATATGTGTGTATGTATAAAATAAATTAGTGGAGGTCCTTGTGTATTTGCATCAGGTTTAATAGATCACACATACATATACATGGCCAATGTGTCCACAACCTCCTCGACTTGCAGATCTGCACCTGAAGGATAAATATATTATTGTTTAACTCTCTAGTCATGTTCATTTAATGTACTTTATGTTGCAATTGCCAATAAGAACATCAAAGGAGCCCACAGATGAAGCAAATAGAAGTATTTGGCACAGTTCAGCTGCTACCTAAATGGAATTTGAACTGGAAGCATAGGAACTGGAAGTGCTCTGAATAGCATGATTTTTTACAGCTGGGAGGGCACACAGACAACAGACACCACCACTGCTGTCTGTCACAGGTGGTGGCTTTCTCTGGAAAAATAGGGAGGAGCCACTCTATCACCCCACTAGTTGAATTTGATTCTTCTCAAACTGCTTGCGTAGCCATGTTTGAAACTGAGCCAAGATCAAATTCCCCAATGCCAGTAACACTGTTCATTTTAGGGAACCCTCTTCTTTGAAGTGCTTTCACTGCTCCTAATCTATAGTGAGAAACTGGCAGGGCTTATTCAACTCAAACTCTCAGGTCTCTTAGGGAGTCTTGATGGAGGGGGGAAAAAAAACCAACAACATGAGGGATGTTGTTGCAGGACCCCAGTGCAGCGTTCCTGGTCTTCAAGCTCTAGAGTAGCAGCACCTGTTTGTGTTAGCTGCATGCGGAAATGTTTCGCTCACACTGATGTTTCTCAGGGTAACATGACCAGTTTGAGTAGTTATGCATATTTATGCCAGCTTTGGAAGGCTGAAGTAAAAGTTAACAGATCTGTGCAAAAAATCATGCCACCTACCTTTTACTATAGTGAACAACACGAATTCAGGGACAGAAAAGAAACAACGTATGGGAAGTAATATTTTACTTACCATTTGGGAAAAAGAAATCCCCAAACAATAGCCTTTGCGCTTCCAGCCCCCTAAAAAAGAAAGGTAGCTGAGGAAAACCCAAATAAAACAAAACACATAAACTGGAGAGAGGATGGCAAGCAGCATTTTGAAAACGTGGTTTATTTAGTTTGAATTTTAAGTATATTCAACATGTTCTGTGTTAAAATCCTATAGCTTTAGAAATCAAAGCTCTCTTGTAGCATTTTGTAGGCTCTACACAGAGTTCTTGTGCAAACCATACAGTTCAGCAGCTGTAATTTTTCTTTGGAGAACAGTTTATTGCTTAGCAAGTTTTCCTTGTGTATTTGATAGCAGAATCAACTAAGAATATAAGAAAATTAAACTTTTTTTCCTGATGAATATTATCAGCTTCTGACAAAATTTTCCTATGTTCTTTTCTGTTTATCCACAATTTGAAGAAAAAAAATTACACATGCATACAGTGCTGCTAATGAGAAGGTGATTTCACTTTATTGATTTTTTTAAGAGGCTCAGGAGGCCTTTTTCTTAGCACTCTACAAAACAATAATATTAATTTTAGCATTAACCTGGATATAGCTGGCAGTAAACATAATTGAAGCTTCCTGTTGTATGACTACAATAAAGTCTTACATAATCCTGTATAGATATTTTGTATCTCGTGGTTTGTATCCACTAATTCTGATACGGTTTTTTTTCACATCACAAAAGAGAACGGTAATTGTTTTGCTTAAAGTTAGACAAAAATCAGGAATTCCTGGGAGACGGAAGTAGCTATGCAATGGTTTTTAAAAATGTAGTTACACAGATATTGAAAAGATTCACATTTACTTAAGTTAAAGAGTTATTTTGTCCTAACAGGCATGACAAAACCTGTCTTCATTCCTTTCTATTCAGCTCAGCAAGTAGTTCAGTGCTCCAGTAGTTAATCAGTTACCAGATTCCACAGCTTTTGTTTTTTACACTGTTTAATTTTTCTTATTTGACACAGAATCTGTGAATGGATTCAGCTGCAGATACAGGTACAAGTTTCAGGTCATATTCTTTATGACTAGCACTGCTTTTTATTGTCATTACCACCACCATTACTCATTCTAAACAGGTAAATTTCTAATAAGTATGTAGAAAGAAAGCAGTAAGAATGACAAGTAAGTTTCCTATCTTACCATGAAATAGGTAAATCTAAATAGCTCATTCTATAAAATTGAACAATTAAAAAAGTTAGTCTGGCAAGAATTAGTAACCACAGACCATACTGTAATGGCACTGTGCCTTAAACACTGCTGTTATGTGACAAGGATTATAAAAACACTGCATAAAAGAGAAGACCAATAAGGAATACTTAAGTGACCTGCTCAAAATACCAAGTCATTGGCTGTAGAGTTTCTATCTCTCACTCCTGTGCTAGGTTCATTGAACTGTCTCTGCAGTAAATACTCTGCAGACAGAGCAGATGATGTTGAGCTGCACACACAAGGCTCAAACAGCTGCAATTACCAAAATGCTGTCAACAAGTTCCATAGAGACTGGCAGTGCTCACACACATTAAGGAGATAGCCACTATACCACTTCAAGCATCAGAGAAATTTTTTGCTTAAGGTTATCTTAAATTAATTTTAAAGAAAGATTTTCAAAACTCACCCTTCTGTTTGAATTGTGAAAAGTTCTGTTCTTGGTCGGGGTGATAAATATTTACTATTGACTTCCCCTTCAGCTATAAACCTCAAGTGTAAGTGAGATGAGGAAGCCACTGTGGACCACACTAGAGAGTGCTGAGAGGAGATCTGCTGCACCTAAGATATATACAATGTGCAATGGATAACCTAATATGCCTTTCATTTAACTGGCTGGGCAGGTTTCTGCATTCTGGAGAGCATGGAATCATACCAGAATTTGTTGGCATAACAGGCCCGTCAGACCGGTTCCCGGGGCACCCAGGAACCTGCCCAACCAGTCTGCATCAAAGGCCAGCCCAACATGCTGCAGCTCAGCTCGGCTGGGGAGGCTTCTACACCGCGAATTATTCATGCCTCTGTCAACTCCCAACATACTACTCAGAGAGAATGATGTAGCCTCCAGCAAAATAATTTACCGAGGGGTGGGGGAGTGATACATCCTTGTGAAGTGTAGCAAGATCTTATTGTTATAAATTTGGTTTCATTTTATATGCAGATGAACTGGGCTAGAGGTCTGCCCAGCTTAAGTGCAAAGAGAAACAGAGAAGAAAATGGGTTTTTTAAATAACACTAACAATGCAGACTTATTATAATGGAGCAACACCAAATCTTTAGTGTGACCAGCTAAAACCTCCCAAAATTATGCACTAATTCAGATTTTTTTTTTCCAGTGCAAAGCATATTCACTGTGTGCATACGATTCAGCATGTCTTTGTTACCACATGAGAGACAACACAATGGGAGCTTGCACGTGGAATATCCACCTTGTGACTTTGGTGGAGCCTTAGGTCTGTGCAAGCTGACCCTGAATTACTGCACAGCCTATTTCAAGGTGAAACGGGTCAGAGAACATGGCATGTATAGGCCATGCTTCCATAACTGTGAGGAACTGCAGCAGTTTCCCTGCTACAACAGCACATGGGCTGCAATGGCAGCTGTGCTGCTTCTTGTTCGTGGCTGTGGGGCAAGAATAATTGCACAGCAGTCCTGCATATTGTATAGTTGTTTAGGCTGTAGGCAGAGATCAGCATATGCTCTGACAGAAGCCTGCATCTGTGTAAACTTAGTGCTCTTTTTTTTTTTCAGATACAAATATAGGCCATAATTTTCTGATCTCCTGATGTGATTATCAGAGATGTTGAGTAAAATCAGTAAGAGCTGTAATTAACACTTTTGGAAATGTAATCATGGGTACATAAACAATCAGTCTGCTAAACCTGTGCTAATTTTTTATTTAGGCACCTAAAATTTAAACATTCAGGCTTGAAAAGTTTTGCTGTATTGAATGTTGTCAAAGGCTGTGAGTAACTGTAGAAAGCTGTGTTTGTTCATTAAATGATCCCACAGTGATATTTATCATTTTTTAGATTATCTTTTCATATTTGCCAATTTTAATAATAGTTACTAGACAACCTGTGATCAGAACAAGAAGTTACCACCAAATTCAAAGTGTGTAGCACAGGCAATGTTTTTGCCATTGACCTGAATATGAAATACAAGCTGATATTTGAATATACTCAGATGATTTTACTACAGGAAAGGTAACCCTTCCTATAAAACTGCATTGAAAGGAAGGCTCTTTTCTGAAGAAGACAGCTAACTGAGCTGAAATGCCAGATGTATACTGTTTGTGCTTGCAGTCACACCACCTTAGGCTATGATTGCATACAGCTAAGCAGGGCTGGGCTGGGTCAGTACTTGGATAAGGGATTTACAGAAAGTCTGATGCAGGAAGTGGTTTTGGTGATTCAGGAGGTTATACTGAATAATTGGGCATCACTGCCAAATGTGATGGAGACATTGGGTTCTGGGTATGCCCCAGTCTTGGTGCCATGTTAAATGGAAGTTTTTAAAGACTCCAAAGCCCTTTCCACAAGCACTTAATCTTGAACTATAAATCCCTAACCAACATGAATGTACTGTGTCTGCCTACAATTTGCATTTTATGAGTGCCACATAATAGGATAAACTGTGTAACTGATTAACACAAGTAAATTAACACACAAAATAGCAGTAAGACTGTCCAATGTGGCAAAGGTTCTGCTCGTATACTAGACTTACAGAGGGATGGTGTGCTTCAAAGCTGGTCTACTTCCAACTATGTCAGCTGGTCTCATAAAAGATGCTGTCTGAAATGTTCCTTTCTGCATCCTGAGCTCATCATTATACTTGGAGTCTTATAGTGAACCTGATGGTGAGTTTTTAAAGGCATTGCATTTGCCATTGAACTCTTTACTGGACTCTGACAAGCCTAGGGATAAAAGACGTGTTTACTACCTCTTCCTTTCACTTGAGAGCTTAAAGGAGCTTGTTCTTTCCAGACTCTTGTTGCCCCCAAACAAAATCCACCATGTACACACCTTAGAGATTCAGCAGGGGCTTTTCTTTAGTTAGAGCTTCTCATACAGAGTGGCTGTCAGGATTGAGATTTTAAGTTATGCTTTTATATTCATTTCCACAAATTACAGAAATTTAGTTTTTCATAAGTAAAAGGCAAAAGTATAAGACACAGAAGTTATTGTATGTATCAACACATATTTTGGCATCAGTTGACTCTTGTTCTCAACTTCATAACTCATAACAGTTCTAAATGTAGACTTACCATAGACATAAATATTGTAGTATCAGGCTTGCTCAGAGTTCTCTGTGAAAGAGATAGTTTTTCCTCCTGAAGAAGGCAGTTTAATTATCTGGAGGACCTATTTTTCTCTTATTTCAAATATAATTTGCATTAAATGGATTTCACTGATGAATTCTCTTCAAAGTCAAACCACTGTTACATGCTTTTCCAGTTGAGAATAAAGTATAAGTTGTTTGTCATCTCCAGCTTCCATTAAGAAAAGTCTTGCAATGCTTATCTGTGACCTCCACCAATTTATACAGTGATCAAATAAAATCTTCTTCAGGAGAGGAGTCTCAGAGAGGTGCAATTCTGAAAAGTAAGACAATATAAATGGTGCAGGCTTCAACTTGTTCTTATAGTGAAGGTATGCACAAACATTCATGTCTACAAGTATTCATTACAGAGAGTTTACAACATACCTCCCCGTAGCTATCAAAAGCTGTTCAGAACATTCACAAGCAAATTCAGATAACACACATGCCCCCACTCCCCATCACAGTTGGGTAATATTTCTTTCCACTTGACGAGTTCTGTAGCAGTATAAGGGCAGGAGACTGTTGGTTCATAAAAGTGTATACCGAAAAGTAGGCCAAATCTGACCTTGGAAAAGGAAGAGAGGTAGCAGCAATTAATTTCTGACCTAGAGGCTAACTAGAGAAAAATGCCTTGAAGTGAGCCAAGGGATGCAACCTAAAGCATTTCTGATGGTTTCCTGAGCAAAAACAGGTTTAGAACTTGTTGCAACTAATTTGTTGATGACAAAAGTTTCTCCTTGTTTCTCCTTTACGTCTGAGACGGCAAAATATAAAAACTGAACTACCAGAGAACTATCACTGTTCTTACTACAAAAGTAAGCCTGATACAAAAGCTTGCTGTTTTTCTCTGAGAGGAAAAAACCTTGAAATATTATTTTTTTTTGGCATCTTACAGACATTTAGGACTGCTTTGCCTTTTTTTTTCATGTAGATTAATCATTACAGAAGAGTGAGTATTTGCTGTAAAGAGAGTTATAAAGCAGGAACCAGAAGAGGTATAGCTGTCATTGTTTGGGTGTCTGGATAATAAATACTTTTTTTTGTTATTTGTCTTCTTTTTCAGATGATACTGTGTTAAGGAACAGGCTTTCTATATGAAGACATGGAAGCATGGGATATCATGGACCTCACGGTTATCTTTTCACATGCTGAAGTGAAATATTTTATTTTTCTGTTTTGTCATCTAGGCCTTCAGATATTTTACATATGAGAACTACTTTCCCATCCCTTAGTCTGTACTTACGGTATTCTCTGCAGGCCTTGGTCAAAGACCTTAGAAAATCCAAGTACATTGTCTACTACTCATTTGCCTTCTGTTTTACTAATACACCAGACCGTTTTGTTAAGGAGCTACAGTTTTCTATTGTAGAAGTCTTGCTGAAATATTCTTAGCACATTAGAGGTCTCTTTGTGTCTCATATTGCATAATGAAATAATTGTTTAAATCAAGCTATTACTGAAGAAAGAGTCACTAAAATTTTCAATAGGTCTGTTTTTTAAAAAAGAACATATTATTTGTTTCTTCCTGGTTCATTGAGTATCAGTGGGAAAATATATTTTTGTTTTGAAACCTAATGTTAGTGAGACAATTTTTTTGTTAGAAACTTAAAATGCTGCGTTGGTATTAAGCATCTTCAGAATTCAGAACATTGAGAGAAATCCAGCCACTTTTAGGTTCTATTACTTCATTCAGCTGTCCTGTTGCAGAATTTTCTCTTCCAATACCTAAAGCTTTGTTGCTGTCTTCTAGTTCTTGTACTTAGAAACAGCAAGAGGAAGAGCAAAACACTAGGTGGATGTAAGTGTATGTTCCAACTTCTCAAAAGCAAAGCTTTTGACTTTTGCAATTAATGTCTTTCACAGAGAATTCCAAGCTTCTAAAGTTGGAAGGAGCTTTGCTAATGGCTACTGAAGCCAGATTTTTAATCCTCTTATGTTATCTTTCCTGTATGTATGGTAAAATAATTTTGAAAAAAGTATTGTTCTAGTAAATGTTTCTTGTTTGAGCTGTTAAGGGAGCTACTCATGTTTTGAAGCAAGGGGGAAAGATAAATTTAGGCAGCCACTTCTCTCTGGTGCTAGTCCATACGCAGTATACAGAACCACACTTTATTGTGACTCAAGAGTCCCTTCTTGGCCATGCATGATAAAAACGGAAAACCAAGGCAGATCCATCAAGCTTCCACCTTTGACTTTCAGCCTGTGACTTAAACCATAGTATGCTTGTATCAGTTCAGGGCATCACCCAGCAGATCACTAGCTCTACATCCTCTCCTTCTCTCGCTTCTTCAACTTCTGTCATCTATGATCAGTTGTTTATATTCAGCAGCTACAACAGTCACACTGTTTAACCTGTTGTCAGCTCTCTTAGGTATTTAAAAGGAAAAAGTTCACACCAGTCTTGCAGCATTATAGAAATTGGATGAACAGAATGGCTTATTTTTATGCCTCATTCAGTATTTCTTCTTTATCCTGTTTCAGATTAGCTGCCCCTGGGAAATCCCAGGAGGAGGTATCTTGTGGCAGAAGGAAGAGAAGAGCAGTGAGAAGTGGGAAAGGTGTGGCAGTGCCATTCCCTAGCAGAGGTCTCTGCAGAGCTTCTGTGCACCTTCCTCTGAGGCACACATCTGAAGCCCTGACATTCACAAATGGCAAAGGGGCTGTCACTCACCTTCTAGATTGATCCAGAAGCCAACATTGCCATTGTCTCAAAAATATTCTGATGAAAGTATTGGTGGGCTTTCTTGGTGAAGGGTATCAGTGACATAGTCTGATTTAAAAATTTTATACTTAAACAAAAGATTTTTTAAACCATAATTATTTAAATAAACATAATAGAACAGCCCCACAAAATCTGTGTCAGGATAGCCGGAGTACTGGCAAACCTTGGCACGGCAGGCAAAAATGGTGGGCCCACAGGTTTGTTTTTTAAAGCCGAACGTATTTCAAAGGTCTCAAAATGTTTCAATTTGTTTCAAATTTTGAAACAGAGCAGTGGTAGCATGTCTGAGGGGCACATGCTCCAAACTTTTCAATACATGAAAGAGATCAGACTTCTGGGGAACTGGCACATGCGCAGTGACCAGAAGTTTACTTAATATAATATGAATGCTGTTAAAGGCCTTAAAATTTCATGAGGAAACTGTATAACGAACTGACAGCTGTAGTATGAGCACATTACTGCACTAAGTCTAGAAATGATAGTATGCATGTTCCTCATTTCCAACTGCTTTATCACTGAAGAGATGGGATCAACTGAAAAAACAGAAACACAGAAAAGGTAATTGTGATTTAACAGTATCTTTTGTATTAGAGTTATTTTCTTCCCTCAGGAAAACTGCATGGCTAAAACATAAACTCTTCACCCGCACAGGAAAGATATAAACTTTGAAGTGATTCTTCGCTACATGATGCCAGTCAAATTTCATTTTGCACTGTGTTTACTGTGCTGTACATAATGCCACAGCTTTTTCAATGCTCTAGTGATTTAAAAAAAAAAAAAAAAGCTGTATAACACTGACATAATGTAAGTATTGTTGTTTCCTTAAGTACTGGTGAGCTTCTGAAAATTCCAAGGGAAGTGGTAATTTGCCTCAAGGAAAGTGTATTTTTTGTGGTGCTTCCATAAGCTCCTGACAGAAGGCAGGATTGTCAGGACCGATGGCTCAGGTTGCCTTTATCTGAGCCTCCACCTAAGGCAAGGTCAGAATCCAGCTGATAGCTAATGATTGAGTCATGTTGTCTGAGAAAACAGATGCTATAGGATTTTAGTGTAGGAGAATTTTTCGGATGATTCACTTAAGCTAGACCAAATTCATCTGCAGCCACTTACTCTGACTTCCATTTCAAATCAGCTAAGCTGAGACAGGATGTCTTGTTTTGAACGTGAACTTCAGTAATCAGAAAACTTTTTGGATTTGCTCAGTGTAATCAGTTTAAAATCTTGTCTTTCATCACTGTGTCTGACATGGGCAGATTGGAGAGAAGTAAACTAAGGTGTGAATTTACAGCACACTGGCTACCTTGCCCTAGTCCCTTCTGAAAACAACAGTTGTAGTAAGTGTCAGTGTTTCCCACTGTCAAAGTGGACTAACTAGTGAATTTTGATGGTGTTCCCTAGTGCTTTTGGCAGTGGTTACCTTTTATAGCTGGGATTTAATCCACTGAAGCTTGCTCATATCCCACTCATGAGATTAATTTGTATTCCTCCATGGTTACAAAAAGGGGGCAGCAAAGTCAGTAAGGCTGACCTGGAGCATATCTTCTACATTGATGCTTGTACAGGTAAAGTGTGTCATTTGATTGGGTGCTAATTCAGTTACCTAAAAGGAATCATCCTAATCATCCTTTGTGCAGGTTCTTGCAGTATGGTCTTCTTTAGGAAATGAATGTTTTAACAGATGCTTTTTTGAAAGTAAAATAATTGGAATTTGATCTAGAGTTTAAAAAAGCGACTTACTCATACAATGTAGAGGCCTTGAATGTTTCTATTTGCAATTCAGCAAGGTGTTTTTCTTACATAAGCATCTAGAAATGCAAAATCAGAACACGGTGGTGAAACCATCCTTTTCTGGGCACAACACCTAGAAAAATCACTCTAATGCACCCTCTAGAGTTAACACAACTACATTTCTGAGGACACCCACCACATGCTCCTCAATAAACTACTTCTAGTCAAAACTAACTGGGAAACAACTACCACTCTCCTCACCTGGCCCAAACACTAATTCTCTACCTACCTTCTTAAAACTGGGCTGACTCATGTGCAGTCAGGACCAGACAGTATGCTCTGTAAGATGGCAGCAACTAGGAACCTAAAAGAAAGCAAAGGATACTGACCAACAAATGCTTTTTTAATTCAGTAAATGAAAATATGTGACCTAAATGGGAGAACACTTTTACCCACCCCAGCAATTTAAAGACTGTATGGAATAGTGAACAGTGTATTTGTACCTTTGATCATATATTTTTTCTGACACTCAGCTCTGTAGTTCATTACTTTCTGGCTTGCATTCAAGCAAATACAGGAATATAATTAATTCTAAGAACAAATATCAGGGACTCATATTTGAGTTATACTTTAAAAGGCAGCGAAACAAAAGCAGAAAGTGTTAAACCTCATCTAAGGTATTGATCTAGGCTCTGCTATTGTTAAAACAGGCTTCCGTGTTAGAAATTAAGGGATTGTTGTTTCATTATGGAAGTGCATTAAATATTTTTTCATCCTGAAATGGATGATCTCAGTGTGGATGCATGAGGAAATTGTCCAGTTGTGCTTTCTCCTTTCACTAATTTGCTGCTCTTTAGGTTTTGTGTTTTAGGTCTCTTCAAAGACTCTTCTCTGTTTAAGTCTGTGGGGACACACAGAACCAAGGAATGAAATGGGTTTCACAAACTGGGCTGGCAAGGATTCTGCTGCCTGAATGCCTGTGCTGGAAGGAACATCTGCATCCCCTGTGCAGCCAGCTATCCAGCTGCTCCTCAGTAGAAGGCTGGCAAAATAGATGAATGGTGACTATTTTGGGGTGAGAGCAGAGCAGAAGGAGGGATGATTGCTCTTTGCAGGAGCAATCTGTTGCTTCTGCTTTATTCATTGCACTTCTGCTTTCTTCACTGCAGCAGCAGGGGTTAAACCCTCAGTTCTTGAGTTTTGTCAGCACATGTGAATTATGTTAACCTATTCTTAGGGTGTCAAGATCTCATCTTCCCTAGGTGTTGAGAAGCCCAGGGACAGTCCAGTGTCAGCAATACTGTTTTCTAAGAATTCTGCACCCTTATATCCTTACTTTTCAGATGATATCTTTATTGTTTTTCCAATCATGCTACTTATATTTTAAACACAAAGTAGTACAGGGATTAATGGAATTGGAATGTGCAGAGTGGAACATGGCCTGTTTGTTACAGGAAGCCACTGTCACGCGTTACTGACAAGCTGACATAGGCTCGATTGTCTACACTGCAGCGTAAAACGGGAAACTTACCTTTGGGGAAATAGAAACAATTTATCAATGGCTTATCTCCAGGTTGTTTTCTTTATGTCAGTGAGAAACAATAATTCAGTGACAGAGAAGTTGGTTTTTTGTCATAGGTACTCTACCTGGGTTAGCAACAACATCAGTTTCTTTAGAAAATATTTTTTTTTCTTTTTTT
>WBMY01012720.1:12867-51421 GCA_013397315.1 Donacobius atricapilla | reverse complement strand
GCGGGGGCCTGGGCCCGGACCCCTCCCGGCCCGGCCGCGATGTTACCTCATGGCTGGGTCCATGGAAAAAGGGACGGGTCTCCCAAGATTCCTGTATTTAAGCGGTGTCCCAAGGGGTGTACACTTTTTACCTGATTGGCCGGCTTAGCTGTCAGTTCCAAAACGGATCAACAATTGGTTTTTCTACCATTTATGCTAAACCAATACACTACAATACTAAAGGAAACAGATTTGCCCCAAAACAGCATCAAAATATAGTCTCCCATTCAAAGAGTAGCTGTACATGGAGTTTCAACTGTTCCCAAGAGGAATTCTTTTATATATGGCACTTTTTCAACTTCAGCTTGGATAATCCAAGGAAAACTATTTGCTCTACTTGCAATAAAAATTTGTATACTCCCAAACCTGGAGTCTATGTTGGCACACCTGGGCTTAGTTTCCATCTGCAAGTACTGTAGCCAATATATGCCAGTGATTGTAGCCAAAATACAACAAATAAAAAGAAAATCTAACAGTGAAGTGACTGAAACTATTAGACATTGCACACAATTCTACATTACCTTTTTTCTTATTATTCTTTTACTTTACTGTGGAACAAAAGGCAATTTAAAGCCAATAACAAATACAGAACTTGAGTACAGACCTACAGCTTTTATTTTCTCCAAAGCCAAACTGTGCGGTTATCACATTCACAAAAATAACGGCGGACACTTTTGCAGATAAAATAAACTTTTTTGCAGATAAAACCTAATTAAATAGAACATGCACTGACAGATGAAAAGCTGCTAATACAGGGATTGACACAGCCAACATTGAGGTTCAAATAACTAATGCAGATCAAAAAAAAAAGAATTATGCAGGATATCGTCTTTCTCTGAGAATCCCACATCTCCAAGACCAAAGTACAAGTCATTAAAAAACCCCTAACATTATATTTAATTGAATAATAATATATTATATTCTTTTTCCTGAGTTTGTATTGGGCTTTATTTATTGATTTATTAAAATAAACCCAAACCAACACCAGAAATAATTTGCTTTGATTATCTATTATACTAACATCCCTTTTCTGGTAACTTTGAATTCTAAAGATGACAGCAAATCCTCCAGAAAAAACAAAAAAACAACAAAACACCCGAAACCAGAAAGAATCACTAACCCAGCAGTGAAAATATTTATTTGTAGACAAAGTTTAAAACAAAGAGCAGAAATGTGTACATTGACCAGACACAACTTGAGAAAGCAGCAAGCATCTCTAATTTTTTTTTTTTTTTTTTTTTTTTTTTTTTTTTTTTTTTTTTTTTCCACTTGAGTTGTCATTCTAGATGGGTGAAACATCCTGGTATTTTTGTTTGTTCACTTGATTACTTTTGTGTTTATGTGTAGGTTAAACAGGACATTTTTTTCTAAACAGACTTTTTTTTCATGATGCAAGAGGTTTGGTCTTTCTACATAGTTGCTAGTGCTCTTACACAACCATTCAATTCTTAGGAGAATATTCATGTTTGCAATCAATCTTAGAAATTCCGTGAAATCTCCCAGTGGCAATTAAAAATCTCAGAGGCATATGGATGCATAACAGATTGATTGCTTTCATATGCTTTGTCTTCTCAGTTTTCTGTCATGCGCTTCATTTGCACCTCAAAATCATCAGTGGTCAGCACAGAGCAGAATAGGAAGCAAGAAATTGCTCTTCACTCAGAAAAAAGAATTTTAAACAGGAAGGGAACTGAAATATTTGCAACTTTCAGAAAACCCTGTTATTGAACTGAGAAGGAAAACTCTTTTAGATCCTTTCAAAAACGAAAATAAAACAAAAAACAAACAAACCAAAAAAAAAAGCCCCCCCCCACCCCCCAAAGAAGCCAAAACAAACAGAAAACCTAACAAAAGACTCGCAAACATGAAAAACAATACAAAGCTGATAAGATGAGTAATATATGCTGACTGGTACCATGACGTGCAAAGACTAATAAACCCTTTGCTTCCGGACTGTGCAACATCATATGGCAAATTAAGCCATTTCTTTGGCTTGCTGCACTTCAGGGCATTCATAGAGCAATTTGCTTGGCTTGAGCTTGTGTAGGTTGAGAGGGGCAGTCGCTACTTATAGCTGCTGAATCTTCCCTTCCAGAAGTTGGCAGAATGCCTCCAAGAGACATGTCTGACAAAACTATGCAGAAGAGAAATACAATATGGAAGAGACATCAGAGGGAAATGGAAGAAGAATGAAGTTATTGCAGTACAAAAGGAGAAAGGTAGGAATCTTGGAAGCCTGAAATGAAAAAAAAAACAAAAAACAAAGATACAGAGGTTCGGCCACTCTTTTGAATTGCTCCCCCATGTGTCAATTGATGCGAGGCTGCCAATATACTGTAATGCTACACAGTTCCCACTCCTTGTTCTGAATTCCAATGCTATCAGTATGCTAAGAGCATGCTTAGAAGGTGTGTGAAAAGCGAGTGCTGGGCTCCCTTAGCTCCTTTACTTACCCCCCACACACTGTTCTTTACCTCACTGTATGATCCAGACACTTGCTGAAACAAATGCTACCCAGCTGTTAAAATCACTTCATGTATCAGTAACTCTGCGGAGTTAAACAAGGATGTTCTAATACGATTCATTTTTCTCCTCATCAAGTTAAATTCATGGTTGAAGAGAAAATCGTGGTTGTGTCAGACTGAGGATATGGGGATGTGAGGGTGTGAGGGTTAGGAATCATTTGCATTCTTACCTTAATCAAGCTTTCATTCCCAATTTATATTCTTAGATGAGTTCTCCCTCATTTTTGTAGAGCCAATGTGTTTTGCTTTTCTGTTGTTTTTCTTTTCTATTTTCTTTTTTTTTTTTTCCTCTTCTCAGCAGTTATTTCCTTTTACTGGTGTGCTGCTTAATGGAAATACATCTAATTCTTAGCAAATGCAGTCACTGAATAAAACAAAGGTCTAAATGCTAATGTGAATAATGAAATTTCCATGGTGGCACACACAGGAAAGAGTAGAAATTGTTAAGGCATAATAAAATAAATTATATTTTATTAAAATCTCCCTACTGAACAGATACTGCATGCAAATATATTTTCTAAAATGAATCATTGTATACTTTCATTTATGAACAAAAATCTTAAAATGCCAGTGTTTTATTCATGTGTATATAAAAAAGTATATCTTGAAGCACTCTTTATTATACAAAGTCGTTTAGTAGCAAAGGAGAATAAAAATATTGTCCAGGAAATGAACAAGCACATAAAGAATTTGTTTAGTTTCAAAGTCAACTGCAAAATTATCCTAGCCTTATGTTAATGTCAGATGTACCTACAGTGCTTCCTGTTCATTTCTGAAGTACAATATAATTCTCCTCCTAAATAAAATTAAAAATTTAATATAAAAAAAAAATGCTTTGCAATGTGAACATATGACTTTTTAGATCATTTGCTTATCTCAAGGGTACATTTGGGGCATTTCAAATACTGCTCGGTGGATTTAGCTGAAAGACGCGTGAGTTGACGAAACGAGAATTCAGACTGCATTTCTTGTCATTTTAATTAGTATTCAAAATTTTATTTATAGATTGTTCTCTTAGACATTTCCTATCTTGCAATTACTCTTGTTGTGAGTGGCAAGGAAATTGAGAACTGGAATTGAGAAAAGAAAATTAAATCCCATTCTTGCACTTTGTTAACTCAACCCTCAATTCCTTGCTCTTTCCCAGGGTATTAGGAAGGGAAAGATGTCTGACTTGAGTACAATGGGAAGAGAGCCAGACTGGAATGGGAGAAGAAACAGAGATAAGGATAAGGAATCAGGGTAGAAGCAGAGATGGTGCCTGGGAATGAGGGAGGGGGAGTCTGGGAATTCAAATCTAAGAGGGAAATGGTGAAGAAAATGGTGAGGTAGTTAGAGAGGGAAGAGAGCTTGCCTTTGGATAAGGACTTGGGGAGACTGCCAAGATTAGAATGGTACAACTGGGAGTTATGTGCAGAAAATCTTGAAATAAGTGAATCTGACAATGTGATAGTTTGCACGATGATAAATAAGACTCTCTGCAAGGACAGGGATGAAGGCACACTTCTGGAGTTTAAGCTAAGCAAGTTACAAGCCAACAGACAAGATGAAGTAATTATCTGTATATTTGCTCATCACTAGTATTTTTTCAGCACTTTTCAATCCAAATTTGATAAATCTGCAGAATTGCATTCAATTTTTAAAAATCACTTTTACAAAAGTATTCTACAAAAGTTGATTAAGATTATATCAGAAAAAAAATCTAATATTTAACAGTTTTACATATATTTCTAAATTTCAAGAGGTGAAAACTACACAGCAAGGCGGGGAATATATAATATTTGCTTGCTTCCAATCCAGTTGTTCAAACTTGTCCTAAATTTTGTCCACTTCTGCACAAAATGTCAAAATAATTGAATAAAAATTAGTCTGTTTTGCAGTGAGTACCTGTACATCTTTCCAATAAAACTGAAAATTCTTTTGTCTTTTTTGTGGCCCTTTCTAAAGTTTTTTTACAAATTTTCATATAAGCTTTTCTAAATATCAAAAAGAGCTTTACAGAGCTACTCCTCTACTTTTCAAGACTTTGCTCTCAGAAATGCCTTGTTTAAAATAACCTTAAAGAATCTGGCTGACCATGAGCTCTACAAAGAACAACAGCTAGTAAGGAGTCCTATTGAATTCTATATAATGATGATCTTGAAGTTAAAGCTCACACTTAAGGAGTTGGCAAAGTAGTTTCAGAGTCTTCAGAATTTTGCTAAATAAAGATCAAAAATACTCAATAATTAATTCTACTGAGGTCACTCAGATGCAAATTGAAGAAAAAAATACTCTGTGAGAGTCCTCCAATTTTTTTTCACTAGTTCTGGATTTTGTTTCAGGATCAAAAGATATAATTGGATTTTCAACCAGTTATTTTTGTATAACAGATAGAATGCATATTTTTCTGGACTCTGCCTGTGTTGCTAAGAACAGGACCTTCAATCTGGGGCCTTGTGAGTTAGATATGGAGTGGAAGATGTGTCAGATCTTTAAAGCTGAGGATAGATTCTGGAGTAATTCTTGAATTCTAGGGTGATTGAGACTGATCTTCAGATGTTACAGAAAATGAACCTTCACCAAAAAAATGAAACCAATATAATAAAAACTTATAAAGATTACTTTCCATTTACAGTCTGATGCAGCACATCTCAAATACACTTTTCAGATAAATGCCAGTCAGAGAGCTGAGGTTCTCAAGTTCCCAATTACATTGCAATTATAATAAAAAATAATTCCTGTGCTAATCAAATATCTTTGATTTCAAGTTGAAATAAAAGAAAAAGTGACCAGTACAGCAACTTGTACCTTTTACACCTTATTTTATTTAAAATGAAATACAACTGGTCAGGGTTTTTGCACTTTTGTGTTCAGAATACATATAGAAAATTGCACATTTCAACAATGAAGCCTGCTCCAGGAATGACACTTTTTTTTTTTTTTTTGCATTGCACTTCTCCCAGGTAAATTGCCTTTAACAACACTAAATATGAGAAGAACAGGTTTGACAAGTTGTGAGCATGCAAGCTTGCAAGTATATTAAGAATATGATCTACCTACCCCTCCTAAAGCAAATAGGCACTGCTTCCCATTACTTCAAATGGCATACTCCTCAGAGACTATACTTAGGGGAAACACACTGTAATCACATAAAATGTCTTTTGGTCAATCCTGAACCGGAGACTTAAAAGGAATATCCATTCACAGGCAGTGCTTCAAGGTAGAATGTCAAACTAGGGCTCAGGCTTTAACTGTGTGTACAGGCTGGGGGTGCAGCAGGAGCTGGGAGGGGACACAGCCAGGACAGCTGACCTCAACTGACCACAGGCATATCCCATACCATACAGCATCACGCTCAGCATATAAAGCTGGGGGAAAAAAAAAGAGGAAGAGTGGGATATTTAGAGTGGTGATGTTTGTCTTTTACAGTTACTGTTAGACTGGATGGATCCTAGATTTCCTGGGCATAGCTGAACACCTGCCTGGCCATGGAAAGTGACAAACTAACTCCTTGTTTTGCTTTGCTCTCGTGCATAGCTTTAGCTTTCCCTCCTTACGTGTCTTTTTCTCAACCCATGAGTTTTCTCACTTTTACTCTCCTGATTCTCTCCCCATCACAGGAGGAGTGAGTGAGAGGCTCTGACAGGCTGTTGCCAGCTGAGGTCAAACCATGGCAGAGTTAGAGCCTGAAGGGATCCATTTTTCAGGAGTCTCCTAACTGTTTCCCAGTGAAAGCCATAGGCTGCAAAAAATTTTCTTCCCTGAGTATTTTTTTATCTGGGCAATGGCTGGAGGTCCAGCAACTGAGAGCAAAATTTAGCTTTTGTTAAGTTTAAGGCTGTGGTTGGGAGAGGACCAAATACTATTCCGCGCTTGGTGTGTGGCTTCTAAGAGCCTCCTGCAGGATTCTTTTCCTCGTTAGATTAGGCATTGTGAGATACATTTCAAATGACTGTCATGGAATGCTAAATAGTTAAGAAAGGCTGACATCCAAAAAGGTGTTGACATCAATCTTCCATCATCACCAAGGAATTCTGACCAATACAGATGATACACAGCATACTGCTCTACGAGGGGCAGATCTGTTTTTCTAAAGAAACAGATATAAATGGCATCTGTACCATGTTAATATCTGTATCTGTACCAATTTTCCTTTAACTTCCGATGAGAATCAACCTGCCCTTGGCTGTTTCATGTTGATAGTAGTTCTTTATTTGCTAGTGAGCAAATGTCAAGATAAACAGAAGTCATTTGCAAGTGTTGAAAGTTTGGAGGAATTTTGATCAACAAAATCTGAATATATTTTAATGCAATTAGCAATTAATAAATGTCTTTGAGTTAGTGATAGGATAAGCAGATTATGAAAAGTTTTTTTCAGTCAGTTATTTGTAGTTAAATAGCTAATAGAAGTGCTGGAGTAGGCATGAGCTTTTAAAACCCTACACAAAAGATAAACTTCTCTCCTTGAGAAACTATAAATTGGCTGAGAAAATAGCTTTGAGCATTAAAATGTATTGAATGCTGTGAAGAGTAGGGGGGCTTTCCAAACAGTGGCAGCACCATTAATCAAGGAGATCCTGTAGGGAGTTAATCTTATCTGCTTAAACATATTGAAATATCTGTATCTTTGGGGACCCAGGCCTGTATTCATGACATCAGCATCAGTCCTAGGAAAGACCTTTACAGCTTTTAACATTTACAACATAACACGTGTCCAGAGTCATCTTAGGTCCCATAGTATCTGATGAAAAATCTTTCGCAGATGTGTTTAAGAAGAAAATAAGTATCTTGAGCCAGACTCTGTTATAGCAACCATTGACACAGAATGGATACTATTTCTAAGGGATGGGCTTTTTTAATTAAAAATGCATACCAAGAGTGAATTGTACTAACTTTGGGAATCAGAGCTAGTCCAGACTCTGACAAAAGTGAGTGGATTAATTCAAAGCAAGACAAACAGCAGCTATGTCTTGAGGTTTGAAAATACCTTCACAGACAGATTGTGAATTCAGAATCACAGTTCATCGCATAGCGATAACAAATGATAACACTCGCCTGATCCTAAATGTGTAAACCAGACATTGTTTGAAGTTCATATTCTCTTTTCAGTTGCTAACTTTAAATCATTCTTCAGTGTCAGGTAAATTACTAAGCTCAACATTTCTGAAACTATTGTAGCTACTTGCTGTCAGAGGAACTTGTTGGGGGTCAGGAAGGAGTAATGCACAAATACAGAAGTTAATATGAAATTCCAGTTTTTTCTTGACTAAAAAAGCTAACAGTATCATATTAATATAAATTATATAATTAGGAAAAATAATTCTTTCCTCATGCAAAAGCTTCTACATGGTAAGAATGACAAATTCTCTACCATTTATGGTTTCCACTGTAAAGAACTTGAAGTACTTTTACCCTAGACTTTTTACTGAAGCATTTTTTCTATTAAAAATCCTATTTCAAATTTTAAAATATTTGCAAATGCTATTTGTATAACAAGCTGTAATATTAAAGCATTTGCACATTTATAAGAAAGTGCTATGGTAAGCTCCACATCTACCAAACACATAAACAAGCTAGGAAAGGAAGGCCTTTTTTCCTTACTTTCACATTTGATAGGTCCATAAAAAGTCAATGAGAAGAACTTAAAAGTTTTGATGTACAGTGTTTTTTCCACGCATAAACAGTATTTATGCATAAAATTCTGTTTCCAATTAATTTTTTTTTAAATATCAGTTATTTATTCTGTCTCTGGTCATTTTTTTCTCACCAATCACCTAAATATCTTCAAAAGTTTGGTTATATAATTTCCTTTAATAATATAAAGATCACATATATACATATATATACACTTATATAGTTATCATAATTACATGTTTCATGTAACTCTCAAATGTGATTAATATACAATATATACCCTGGTACTGCAAATTATCTATCTTAAGCCAAAAAAATTTGTTTTCACAAAATTATGAGAGCATATGATTGGAAACGGTCTTAGAGCTTCACTCAAGTCTCTTGTATGATGTGCCACATGATGTAAATCCTCTCATAAATATGTCATACTTAAACAAGATTAGAGAAGCCAAGAAAATATAAAGTATGAATGAAAAGGTCCCATTACCAGTCTAAAAACAAATAAATGTATCTCCATCGTGCAATTAATTTTATACAAAGTGCAAGATTGTCTGTTGGATAAAGTAATTAAATAATCCACAGATATTTTGTTTAGTATCATTCTTGATCTTCAGTTCGTAATCTTGATATTTTGGTTCAAGATGTAGCTAACACCCCAAAAATCTCCCTGATCACAATACACTCTAAATCGTTATTTCCCCAGCAAACAAACAAACTGACACTCCCCCACCCCATCAATATTTAAAACCAAACAACCAACAAGACCATAATGAAAAAACCTAACAAACCACCCAAACCACCAAAATCCTAAAAGCCTATGTCCTTATGGGAGAGATGCTCTTGTTGCTTCATGCTGCTGTCAAAGGAATTCTGGAAGAAGGAAAAAGTCACTGTGGCCAAAAGTCAACTCAAACAACTTAACAAGTGATCTTGACACGCATTAAAATCTTCAAGTGGAAGAGGTGAACAAACTAAGAAAATTAAAAGAGTACATTTAAAAATGACAAGTTACATATGCCTATAAATTAATATGATTCAAAGAAATTGCAGGGACATTTTGAACACATAAAACCTATTAAAAAATTGTAACTTATCAGGAAGAGAAACTTACTACAAAAGTAAAGAAGTTATTCTTTAAACATATGTGGCTTTTCAAAACCCTTTTTCACACAGAGAATCACAAGTGCTTGAAATGCCCACAAGACTTAGAAATAAAATGATAGAAAACAAACTGGAAGAATATGAACCATTTCCAGCATAGACAGGCTAACAGAAAGCTTGCCACAATCTTCCCCTAGGTTCTAGCTGGCTTAAGATATTCACATATATTCTCTGAAAAATATAGTGATGGAAAGTGATGCTGGAAAACGTTTAGTTTATGGCAGGTGTTCTAGATGACCAAATCTACAGCTGTCTGCAACCTCCTATAGAAAGTTGTGAAGTAAGTAAGATCTGTCTCTCCTGTGATGCTTAGGCTTGCAGATTAATAATGGGCAGTCTGTCATCTAAATTATCTTCTTTTTTTTCTTTTTTTTTTTTTTCCCTTCTTTTTTTTCTTTTTTTTTTTCTTTTTTTTCTGTAGCTGCCACTTTTCTCTTGTAGATCTAATTTGGGTTTGGGTGTTTTTGTGAAAAGATGCTGGAGCAACAACCATCTTATTTTTCTGCACAGTAACTTTCCATCAAAACTGAAACACAATGGACTTTTTCTCCTGTCCAATACACAAAACGTTTTTTAAATAATTTTTCAAAATATGATATTGACTTCAATCTTGACCTGTATATTAAACCTTATAAGTACTATTGAAGTTTTAAAAGGCTTATTTTACTGTAGCATAAAATGTAAGCGATGCTAGTGAAATTGATGTTTTAGTCTATAGTGAGTTCTGAGTGGTCTTATAGAGCTCTACTGGAATTGTGTTTTAAAAAATAAATACATCTTTCTGCAAGTGAGAAATGTTTTTGTCTACGTAAATTAGAATCTTCTGTGGCCTCTTAAAGAAAAAACAAGGATTTATCACTATGAATTCTCACATTTCCTTCTGGTAACAGAGGTGTCTTGTTAAAACCCAGTTTTATTAAGTTCATCTTTGAAGAACTACGTTTCGATCATAGATAACATAATGGACAAATTGTATGTGTTATAAGGAAAACTATCTATCATTATCTGATTATCCAGATTATCTGATCCTAATGGCCGTCTACCTCTGTTTCTCTGGAACTCCTCTTTTCCTGAAGATAACTCACAATTGCAATATTCACTTTCAAAAGATTCGAAGAAGGAATTTTTCAAGGGTATCGCCACCTCAGAAACTTTACTGAATTGAGTAGTTAAAAGAAGATAAATTGATGAAAGAGAGCACTCACCAGCATTCCAGTGAGCAATTAATTTAGTCAAGTATCAACTGAGTGATAGCACCTAGAAACCCAAGAATAAGCATTGGTAGAAATACAGCTCCAGAACAGTTGCAACATTTGATACCTCTATTTTGACTTCTAGGCATAGAAGTGACTAGAAGGGCAAAATAACACTTGTGAAAGACATGGAAAAAGCTGAGAGTGATGATGCAAAGATGTAAGGAATATCATGGAAAACCTGGAAGGGCAGAAAGCACCGTAATGAACTCATATTGCAGGGAGTAGTCTTTGGAAGTCAGAGCAACCTGGATATGGCATGCCTGTAGGTTCTTGGAAGAACTAAGCATTGGGATTGGATTGGTGGGAGAAGTGTGTATATTGCAAGTGGGAGTGATAGGGCAGGACCAACTGGAGTTGTGATTAACTTGGTCACAAAACTAATTCATGAAACAGTGGTTACTGTTGATAGAAAATTTATCTTAAACATTTTAATTTGATTTTAACATCTTGTTTAAGTTCGTTATGATAGCACATAGATGGTTCTTCTTTAATCAGCATATCTTTGTCTTCAAGGTACTGCCACACTTCTAAAATGCATCATGAAATTTGTGATTCAAAAAGCAATGTGGTTTAAGTGGTCACCAAGTTTTGAAGGAACAGAATCTGTAAGTATTGTGTGAGATTTCTTCCAGTATTTATATTATATATATTACATTATATTAGTATTAGAAGTGTGAGAAGGCCGGTTCATGGAAAATAAAATTTAGATATTTTATGGAAGTATTTTTCAAATGTGGAAATTATACCGTTGTTATAAATCTTTACTAGGAGAGTTTATACATAATATCTGGCATTTAAATTTATATTAAAAAAGAGACAAAAAAATTATTTATTTGATATATTTTCTCAATTTAGAACAGTGTTGTTGTGTTAATTAATTAACAATGCCATTGATTCTTATAAATAGTGGCCCTACAACTCAATGTGATGGATCATGTCTATACTTTAGAGAAAAACAGAGACATATTTTTTGCTGGTACTCAGGAGGATATTAATTAATGACATGAAAGGAAGGAATCTGAAAATACCAGATGCTAAAAGAAACATGAAAAATTATTGGCAGTTTAACAAAATATTATTTTTAAATCCTTGCTGAAAATCCTTTTGAAAAAGTGAGAAGAAATTAGACATTCCAAAGAAAGACAAAGGGCTTGCTTTTGATGCAGTATTACATTTTAGCCTTCATAATTTCCACTGGCTCATTTCTCAGTTTGAAGTAAAAGTTACACAAAAATTTAACACTTGGGATCAAATATATCCTTACTGTAAATAAATTAGGAGGAACTCAGCCCATTATAAATACATTTTTAAGACAAATATAAATACAAGAGTTATTATATATATTAAGGTGACTATTTATAGTAATGCTTAAGTCATTTTTTAAGGAGAAATGGTCTTTTTTTAAACCAAAAATGTTTGGTTTGAAATATTCCTTCTTGGTTCTTCTTGTTCCTTGGAAAAGTGATCCATCCAACATGACAGACCTGTTAAACCCCAAGTTAAATATTTGGTCCAGAATTATCCCAAAAGCTTTAGAGATGTATTATGAAGAGTGAAGGGCTTTTACATCTGGTTATTCCAGTCAACTAAGGTCTTAATTGCTCTCAGGAGGCAACTTTCTTTCCATTAACTTTAACACAAGCCTAGAATGATTAGTATCTTAACATACGATCCTCAGTTAAGTGCTTACACTTATCTGGGATGAATTAATAATTTTAGCTTTTTAATCCTCTCTACTTGAGTTAAAAAGGGATGGGAGAATGAATTATGCATTTATTAGAAAAGAAAAATTGTCAGATCCACCGTCAGTCTATACTGTGGCTGGGATATTCACCTTGGACATAATTTCCCTAGCCAAATACCAAAGATGAGAACTCAGTTCTGCCAGCCCACACCCATGTTCTGTCCAGAGCTGCAGTGAATCTTGCTGGCATCTGTCATTCGCCTTTCTCACTGCTTCTTAAATGGCTGACTGATTCCTCTAGGCAATGCAGTGGACAAATATAATTTGTTCTGGGTTGCAGTAATAAGTACGGGAATGGGATTTGGATGCTCTTGTTGACAGTGGAAATACCACTCTTGTTCCAGTTATTCAATGTGCTGGCTCTCAGCTAAGCTGGTATCTGGGATATAGTTCTATCAATCCTTCCTTGTAATGTTCAAATTTTCCCCTATATAATTAAACTTCTGCTAAAGCACTAGCAGGAGCTGAGTTATCCCATTTTAGAATTACTTTAACTTACAGTGGGAAGGACATTCTGCCAAGTGCATTCCTGATGTATCTAAATCAACATATGTCATCTCCCAGGTGCATGTGCTTAAAGATATATATTTAAAAAAAAAAAAAAAAATCAGAGGACTAATCAATACATATGCCTAGCAAGTCAAAGTGACTTCAAATGTTTAAAAAAATAATAAAAACACCTCACCACCGTGAAATGAGTGCTCAGCATTAAAAAAAAAATACTTCAGAAAAGTAAAGGGTGTGTTCTCATTAAAACTGTCAAAAGGAAATAGGAAACTGAACTCTCAAATTCAACTTAAGTTGTAGTTACATAAGCCAGACTATTCTATGGCATGTTATGACTACTATTCAATGGCAGGGCACTCAAAAGTACGCAAAAAAATTAATAAAATAGAGAACTACACTACCATATGGATCAAAGTTTTCCCATGCTTTGGAATTACCTATCTTTCACAAAAACTTGCATGCTTTCATTAATCAACATTAGAACACTGGACTTACAATCAAAAGAAAATTTGGTATTAGGTATGAACAGTATGGTTGGGCTCCTTATTAGTTTTATGAAATCAACTCTCAATAAGTCAGTTTGATTAGCATTAAAGAACTGGAAAGGAAGACTGATTCTTAGGATTATTTAATATTACATTGCATTCCCCTGAAAATGTCATCATTTAAACTCTTGTAATCTCCTATTGCTTAGAACAATGTATTTTGAAAAGAATATTATAACAAAAAATAAAGAAAACCAGTAATTTTGTAGCTTTTTTCCTTGACTGTCATTAAATTTAGTAATGCAAAGGAAAATAAATTAAAACAACCTTTAAGATTTTGAATAAAACCAATCTGAGAATTGTGAGACAAAATTATGTGTTTCTTTTCTGAGCTAATGGTCAACTCCATGAGGTCAAGTGACAAATTCACTTTAAACATCTCTATGACTTTATGACAGGGAGCAGAAAAACGTAAAGAAATTAAATTACAGAGGATTATTAATGCTTACTGAATCAAAATGAAAATTTAAAAAAAAATTATCAAGGACTAGAGAGAAGAAATCTAAGAACAACAGCTGTTATAGAAGTTATGATCAAATCCTTTTTACTATCTTTCCTCTAAAAACAAAAACCAAACAAAACCAAAACAAAACAAAAGGATAAAAGAAGAAGCAGCAGCAAAGAGAAACAACCAACTCAGAATATCTAATAATTACATATTATCCAATTCACATGTAATTGCTTGCTTATGCAGAGATGCTGCTTTTAAAGTGGATACCTCACTTTTATTAATGGAACTTCATAACAATCTGTTAGAAAATAAGTAATGGCAAATATTGCCATAGAGCTTCCTTCATAAAAATTTAAGCAGAGTTAGGACAAAGCAAATACAATTGATGTATAAAAGTTTGAAAGCTATAATATTTCTTTTTAAAATTGGCTCTATATCTGTAATTAAAGTAAAATAATCACAGTGGTGGCAGTGCTAGATCTAAAAAAGGATAAGAGTTCAAGAAAAATCATATATGAAAGCAAATAAAAGCCTTAAAAGGAATTTTACAGTCTTTTGTAGGATGAACTTCACTCTCAGTATCTACAATGCGATGATCAAAATAACTTGTTACTTTTCCATTTTTAGGAATTAAAATGAGGCGATAGAACTCATGCAAGTTATATTCATTATTATGAAAACATTCATATAGAATCTTTTTAATTCACTCAAGTTAATTGAAGATTTTGCATTCTGATTAGTTATTTTTGATGGAATTGTTTTAAAAACAGAGTTTTAATTTTAATTAAATGATGGTACTTTCTCAAATATCTGCCTTTAATTACCCAAGAAAAGTATTACATAGAAAAATTTCAAAGGTCAATTTTTTAGTATTTTTCACAGAAGTTTGTTGTCTTTGCAGGTAAAATTGATCAGAAACACCCACTTATGTCCTCCTGTTTGTAATAAAGGAGTAAGTTCAAAACATTTTCTCATATACTGCTATCTTTTAAACTATTGTTCATTTTTCTTTTAATTTTACCCAATATTCAATTTCTTTTTACTTTTCATTAGTTATCTTTCAAAAATACTATGGATGTGCAGATTAGTTAGACTGATCAAGTCAAATCGACATAGAGTTCTATTTTCTATAAGGAAAAGTTGACAAAAATACTGATTATGCTGGTTGTTGAGAACCTGCATCAAGAAACTGCAAGGTTATACCTGACATGAGCAATATGCACAGGACACCTCTTGTCTTGGATTAATGAAAGCTTTTAATGGGCTGCAGGCACCAAAATGTTCTGCTTGATTGAAGCTGAGGAACTTCTGCCTATGCCTAGGAACAGAACTTCAGGCACCAAAAGACCTTTGAGGTCAATAAAACTCCAAAGTTACTCTGTATGTGCACATAATTTTTACGGTTTGCAGGATGGAGGTCTTAATGATATTTAATGAATAAGCGATAATATAATAACACAGGAATGTTAAAAGCCAAATTTTAATTGATGCTTTGTTATGCAGGTTCGCTTTATATGCCATTGTACGCTAAATTCAAAACTTTCTTTGTATAATTAAATGTAAGATCTGAAACTTAATGTCTGTTTGCACTTTAATGTTACTGGGTTTTGACAACAAACAGGACAAACCTTCTAATTTTTCTCTAAATAATTTTGACTTTTGACATGAAGTGCTATCTGATGTATCTTGATGATATAGATCTAAAAATATCAATCCTGTATATTGCTTAGTGAATGGATGGTGTCTCATGGACCGTTACTGTCACTGTCACTGTGGGACCAAGAGAAAACCTGTGCCCAGTCCCGTAATTGTCTCTGCAATGCGAGTCACAAATTTGGTGGAAACGGATGGAAACTGAAGTGCTGTGAACTGGCACAACACATAAATACACACTTGAGGAGATGCGGGGATGGTGGGGAGAGAACCCCAGGGAAGCTGTAACAACTCCAAGCCTGTCAGAGTTCAAGGAGTGTCTGGATGATGCTTGTAGTTGTAGGGTTTAATTTTGGAGTCCTGTGAGGAGGTGGGGANTTTTGTGGATGATTGACATGGGTGCCTGATAAAATGTGAGATCTGAGTGGAGGTTTACAAGCCTGGGAATATCTTTAGGTTTTCATTTTGTGAAATGTGAGTGAAATGACTGGGGAGGTAAGAAGGTTCATATTTTGGTTGTTTGTGAATAACATGGACAGCTGACTTCAGTTCTGGTTCTTAGCATCTCCAGCCCAACTGAGCAGAGTTGCCCAACTCAGCATAAGCAGCAGGTCTTACTCCTAAAGCAGTTGGTAAACACGGGTTCACCACCTCTTTTCTCAAAGCAAATCTCATGTTCTCTGGTCTCATGCACACTGCACTTGTGCCATTCTCCAGATTATATGTGATGACTTGGTGGCCTAAATCAGCATCATCATTATAGCTAGTGCTTCTTTTCAATTGTGCTAAAATTAAATCCCCATTCAGACAGTCTGAAAAAATATAGGTCTCTGTCACAGTCCACTGAGCTCTTTTTCTGAGTATCACGCTGTAGGTATGAGCAACATTTCGAAATCTTGTGAGGCTGTCAATAAGATCAGAGGTTTTCCTTAAAAAAAAGGACAATTCACTAAATTCTACCGAAGAAAGCTTTTTGCGCTACTAAGAAAACTCTTGACCTCTTTTCAGTGGGATATAGCAGAAGTATGACTAACGTGATACACTAAATAATGAGATCTGTGACAAAGAAGAAAACTATTATTGACACACACAATATACTAGAATCAGCTGGGTTATATATCTCTTATTTTGTACACAGTAGAGATATAAATAGAATAAGATTCTTCTCCAAAGAGTATAAAGCTAGAATTGCTGGTTAGAACAGACAAGTAAATAGAAGAAACTGGACAGAATTGATAAGACTGTGAACAAATCCAGCAAAAACAATAGAATGGTTAATTACAGTCTACCTAATCAATCAGCTCAGGGAAAAACCAATACACAGTAAAATGTTTATCCGATTGAATGATCAAGTTCCTGTTCTTCAATTGACTAGATTTGGAATAAAAACACTTAACACATGATTGCACCCAATATATTTAAATGAAATAAGATGAAAAATATTTCTTTTCAGTTTTAATTTTTAATTTTAATTTATAATAATTTAAAAATAAAATAGCTTTTGAAAAAAATATATTGCAAGGAAAGAATAAAAATTATTCTTGCTCTTTTGAAAATACTTCACTTTAACCTGAATATGTAAATATTTGCAGTCAGTGTAACACCAGGGTTTTTTAAGTAAATAATATATATTTGGGAAGAGATGAGAGGAGAAGCATCAAGAAATGCTCTTGCCTAACTGGAATCAAATTACTAGCACTTTTTAAGGTAGGACAGGAAAGCAGAAAGGTGATGACTTTATTGAATATTTTGCTGTTGCAGTTTTCCTCGGATTAGATGTTGAACCTGGTGTGAAAACATTTTTGGAGCTAAAAAGAAAGTACGAAAATCAAACTGACATAAGTTTCAAATAAAAGAGTAAAGTACTGATACAGTAAAATTTAAAAAAAAAATAGAAGGTCTTGAAGATGATTACAATGATCACTGATGTTTTGTGTTTGTTACAGCAAAACTGTCCGAATGGGTACTGATATTTATTTAAGATAATGATACAAGAACATTTAAGCTTGAGTGACCTAGTGAAATCAATTAATCTATTTATAGCTATCAAGAGACAAATACTTCCTAGGTGATACAAAGGACACAAGGAGACACTCTGAGTGAATAAATCCAGAGATCAAAGTAAGGGAGAAGCTGTGCTGTTCAACTTCTCCAGTGGTTTACAGACACTCTTAATTTTAGATCAATAATTGNGGAATGTTAAAAGCCAAATTTTAATTGATGCTTTGTTATGCAGGTTCGCTTTATATGCCATTGTACGCTAAATTCAAAACTTTCTTTGTATAATTAAATGTAAGATCTGAAACTTAATGTCTGTTTGCACTTTAATGTTACTGGGTTTTGACAACAAACAGGACAAACCTTCTAATTTTTCTCTAAATAATTTTGACTTTTGACATGAAGTGATATCTGATCTTGATGATATAGATCTAAAAATCTCAATCACTCTGTTATTTCTCTGCCAGTTAAATATTGTAAGAATTAATAAATTTACAGAATTATGCAGGAAAATTTCTCATATCTTACTGGAAAAATAATGGTCGTAAAATATAGAATGGAAACAGGTGATGTAGAGATTTTCTTAAAAAAACATGTTATGATTTCCTTCAGAAACCTGTCTTGCCTCATTAAAATGAGATTTAATTTACCCTAATTTTACAGAATAAAGTCCATAAATGAAAAAAGAGGCATTTATGCCAGGTTTGATTTTTGAAACACAGAGGACAACAATTTTTTAAATGTTATTTTCAGATATGTACAAATTCAGTCTGAGTTAGAAGATATTCATGTTGATCACATTTTAAATTCAGACCAAAGAGTTTTATATCATCTGACTACGGGGATGATTCTGGAATCCTTTCAACATGTTGCCTAGCTTTTGCCTTTATCACAAGTAGACAATGTAGTGATATTGATGCTAAAGTCTCCATGGTATTGATAAATGGGACATTGGTGCATGTGAAGTTAATCCAATTATCATTTCAGCTGTTTGTCAGCGTTGTGTTCAGACAGCTGCTATTCACACTAATTTCCAAGTTCTGATCTGACTAATGTTTGGTGTTTTCCTTCTAATGACCAATTGGCTCACTCATCACAAAATACTCTGAATTTGATTGTTCTTTCGATACTAAAAATTATTTCCCTAGGTACATGTGTGTATAAATAAGACATCCTAATGCTTAAGTCTGTAAATCTGGATAACATTCACATGACAGGTAGTAGATAGCCAGGCTGATATGGTGTGTAATATTCTCCAGTGAAACCCACAGTCGATGATGAGAGACATGGCAGTGTTCCTAGAGCTACTGCCTTTCTCTACAATCTGTTACTATAGTACCAGAAAAACATTACAGCTGACAGCTTTCAATCTCTGCGCCACACCTGCCAATGCACTTCTGGCTCAAAACTTTATAAGAATGTTTCAATATCTTACTAATGGGTGTTTAATTAATTTTAGTGAATTTTATAGACAGGATGCCAAATTCAATATATATCTTAAAGGATTACGATATTTAATATTAAAAAAAATAAAAGTACTGGGGAAAAGTTATTTAAAGCTTAGAATTCCATCTACACTGCTGTACCTGCTCCATTCTTCCTTTAGTAGTGTTCTGGAGAGAGTAGGAAATTAAAAATTTGCGAGGAAAACAAGTAGCAGGATTAATAAGTTCGAGTCTCTGTAAATGTATTTTGTGGATGATTGACATGGGTGCCTGATAAAATGTGAGATCTGAGTGGAGGTTTACAAGCCTGGGAATATCTTTAGGTTTTCATTTTGTGAAATGTGAGTGAAATGACTGGGGAGGTAAGAAGGTTCATATTTTGGTTGTTTGTGAATAACATGGACAGCTGACTTCAGTTCTGGTTCTTAGCATCTCCAGCCCAACTGAGCAGAGTTGCCCAACTCAGCATAAGCAGCAGGTCTTACTCCTAAAGCAGTTGGTAAACACGGGTTCACCACCTCTTTTCTCAAAGCAAATCTCATGTTCTCTGGTCTCATGCACACTGCACTTGTGCCATTCTCCAGATTATATGTGATGACTTGGTGGCCTAAATCAGCATCATCATTATAGCTAGTGCTTCTTTTCAATTGTGCTAAAATTAAATCCCCATTCAGACAGTCTGAAAAAATATAGGTCTCTGTCACAGTCCACTGAGCTCTTTTTCTGAGTATCACGCTGTAGGTATGAGCAACATTTCGAAATCTTGTGAGGCTGTCAATAAGATCAGAGGTTTTCCTTAAAAAAAAGGACAATTCACTAAATTCTACCGAAGAAAGCTTTTTGCGCTACTAAGAAAACTCTTGACCTCTTTTCAGTGGGATATAGCAGAAGTATGACTAACGTGATACACTAAATAATGAGATCTGTGACAAAGAAGAAAACTATTATTGACACACACAATATACTAGAATCAGCTGGGTTATATATCTCTTATTTTGTACACAGTAGAGATATAAATAGAATAAGATTCTTCTCCAAAGAGTATAAAGCTAGAATTGCTGGTTAGAACAGACAAGTAAATAGAAGAAACTGGACAGAATTGATAAGACTGTGAACAAATCCAGCAAAAACAATAGAATGGTTAATTACAGTCTACCTAATCAATCAGCTCAGGGAAAAACCAATACACAGTAAAATGTTTATCCGATTGAATGATCAAGTTCCTGTTCTTCAATTGACTAGATTTGGAATAAAAACACTTAACACATGATTGCACCCAATATATTTAAATGAAATAAGATGAAAAATATTTCTTTTCAGTNAAAAAAAAAATAGAAGGTCTTGAAGATGATTACAATGATCACTGATGTTTTGTGTTTGTTACAGCAAAACTGTCCGAATGGGTACTGATATTTATTTAAGATAATGATACAAGAACATTTAAGCTTGAGTGACCTAGTGAAATCAATTAATCTATTTATAGCTATCAAGAGACAAATACTTCCTAGGTGATACAAAGGACACAAGGAAACAATCTGAGTGAATAAATCCAGAGATCAAAGTAAGGGAGAAGCTGTGCTGTTCAACTTCTCCAGTGGTTTACAGACACTCTTAATTTTAGATCAATAATTGCACTATTTTTCCCTCCTTTGCTAGCACTCTTAGTGAAAAAAAATTTGTTCCAAGAAATCTAGGAAGAGTAAATTCTTCAGCAAATTCTGTTTCTGACAGATAGCAATGAAAGCTGCAAGCCTTTAAATGAAGTCATTAGAAAGGTTACACTAATCGATATACGTATACTGAGAATTTTTAATTTCAAGCATTGTTTAATTAAAACATGTCTAGTACTTGCATACAATTCCATGTTGTTAAAGCCATTGTGGTTCATATTTGTATCTACATACATTTTTCTTTTTCCCGGTAAAGAGTAAGTAGAAACAGACTCATACTGAATGAAATTCAGCCATAAACTGTAGACCATCATGTCTTCTAATGTCACTTACTCCTTGATACACCAATATTGTTAAGAATGACTTTAACATGCGTCACACAGGAGTACAAAATGTTTCTTCTCCTGTATTTTTGTTAATAAAAAATAAAAAAAAAAAGGTGTGAGATCTGTTACTCTAGTTCAACTTCCTTTGGTGTGCAGGAAAGCGCCTGTCAACCTAGGAGGCATTAGGGTGAAACTTGGGTTTAGGCAGAGCCACAAGGGGTCAAAGCAAATGCTTGAAGCAGCACATGCTCTAGAAAACAGACAGGAAATGTAACATCTATGAAATAAGAGCAAAGAATAATCCCACATTTTCAGGAACTACTTCTCAAGCTTCATTTTGTTTAGAGGTAACAGGAAAGGCATTTTCAGGATGCATTAAGAGTACTCAAGATGGAAATGTGCATGGGCCAAAGTTATCCAGGACTGCAAGATAACAAATTTAAGGTGTAGTTTACATTGGCTAAAAGGTGAAACCTTCAGGCAGTAAAATACTGAAAAGTTAAAAATTGACAGTAAATTGCAGTTCCATGGGCCAGGCTCGGATGGAGGCAGGTGGATGACATATTTAATCTCATCAGACTCTACCTACAGAATCAGCACATAGGTACAGAACCTCTCAAAAACAAACGATAACAGGGAAATACACTAATCTTTTCTTAAATGTCAGTTCAAATCGATAGTAATTTTTTGCATGCATTTCTTTTTCATCTGGCTTGCTCTGTTCTTCTGAGGTGTGTCTTAGTTATCATACAACTGTGAGGTGAAGGAGGAGCACATGTTTTTGTTCAGTAGTAGAGAAGTAAAAGCAGTTTATAGACAGATTATTTTAAAAATAAAAGAATTCCTTTTTGCCCTCTGTGCAAAACACAGCAAGAACCAAAACAAATGTAATGCATGTTACAATATTCACTCTGTGGAAAATCTCAGGTCCCATAATCACTTATCAAACATTTGCCTTGTGAATGGAAGAATATTAATAGTACTAGTATTTTAATGCTGTTATATGATGACAAAGGGGCCAAAAAAAAAAAAAAAACAGAAGCAGAAGAAAATTGAAATGGCCCTTGCTAAAATGCAAATAATATTAAAATATTTGATAAAATATGTGCCTCAGTCTGCCCTCAAATACTGTAGAGATTAGGATTTACTGGTCACCTTCTTACCTCAGAAGTAAGTGACAAAATTAGGATGATAGAAAAAATCAAAGAAGTTAGAGCTTTGTAATGAAAATTGATATCGGTTAATGAACTAGAACTTATAATTAAAACACAAAGAAGTAATTTAACTGAAGAGGGAAAGCATAGATAGAGAAAAACACAATAAGCCAAAAGGAATTGGTACAGACAAATAGCCCACAGGATTTAAATAAAGAAATGGCATTTCAAGCAAGTGGAAACTTTTTTATATTCTTAACCTTTGGATAGAGGTCATGAACAAAAGGAAAGAAAAATATGAATAACTCAGCAAGGAAAAACTTTGGGATCTCTTCAGAACAGTAACTTCTCAGACCATGACTACCTGTGTGGCTGAACCACATAAAAATACATGTAATTATACTTATCTGCTTGAAGAGTGTAAATAAATATAATTACACTTGTGTTTTGTATGGTATTGAGAAGATAACCAAACAAAGGGGAATATGCATAAAAGATGGTGTAAAATGAGGAAGATTATAGTCCTTTAGATTATATGGAAGAACTAAAATATTACAAAAAATTTCCTCCTAGACATGTTGCTATTTCAAATGTTTGGATAATTACTACATTTCAAAAAAGGATTATATTTGCCTAATTATTATGTGTTTAGATTTAAAAAGTAACATTGACTTCTACCCTTCTCTATGGTTGTGACAACAGATTTCAGTAAAGACCAGAAAAATTATTTGAAGTGATTTTCCAGATCTCTAAAGAAAGAAAAAATTATGAATCCTAACAAAAAAATAGTTTAATACCCTTTTTTATATTAACCATGTGTCTAAAGACTATTGGATTTTTTTTTTTAATTTAAGGATTTACATGAACCTTATTTTAAGTTTCTTGTACAACATCATAGAATCATTAAACCAATTATGTAAAATAATAATGTAAAATCATGAGTTGGAATAAAGCTTTCAGCTACCAACTAACAAAATTGCCTTAGAGACTGCTGCCGAAGTAAAAAAAAAGTAATCAAACAAAAAAAACACAGCAAGGTATACATGAATGGATCTTAAATCCCCTTATATCACAGACTTCTGTAGTTTTCTTAATGATACAGGCCCTTTTTCTAAATGACATGTTACAAAGTCAGCAAAAAGAAATTGCAGTTAGGGACACAGCAAAGCAGGATTACCTCTTCTCCAACTAGCACTGTATAGCTGTAAATTATCTGATAATTTCATTCTTAGACAGAGAGCGATGAAAATGGCATTAAGGAACGGTGGAAAGGGGAGGAAAAAGGTATAGTTACAGTTTACATGCATTTACTCGCTGTAGTACCTTCAAAAAAATGGCTGAGTTGAAAATTAGTAAGGAGAATTAATCATTTAATGTAGAGCAGCAATAGAATATTTTCTGGCTTTAGAGAAAAAAGGAAAATTGGAAGTCTAGGATATAAAAAAAATCAGAAAACTGATCTCACAGTTTAATAATGATGCAAGAACATCTTTCTTTCTGCAGAAAATGAAACTTATTTCTTCTTTTGAAGAATGAGTGTCAGTTTTAAAAGACAAAACATTGGGGAAAAATCTTATAAACTATTATATTGCAAACAACAGATATTAATAGTGCCCTTTTTATTTCTGTGAAAGAATGTTGAACCCATAATTTTTTTATGATGTTATACCCACCATGACACATAGTATAAAATTAACCTTCATCATGAGTTGTCGTAATGTTATCTTATTTAAAATTAAATAAAAAGTGTAGTAAAACATTACATTAATTATGACTGTATATATAAAAACATGTTTTAAATCAAATTTTCTCCTTACTAAAGTGAATCACTTCTGTATTGTAAATTTTAAAAGAAGTAGTGCAAATTTTTGGATAAATGAGAGTTTCACTTAACACTCTGGTGACAATTGTAGCCAAACTATTTAGTTATATAGTACGATACAGGAGAGTTACATCTGAGATTAAAACATAATATTGATCTTAAAGGATAGTTTAGCCCTTAAACTAATATTTAACATTGGGGTAAAAATTACACAGAAGGAAGTGCCTTCAGACCCATCCCAGACACACGTCGTATCTGCTAAAGCTGTCAATGATCCGGTCCAAAATAATGACTAGGAAAAGGCATAATGCTATCATTTTCACTGCTGCTAGTAGCCCCTGGCATAACTCAATTTTATATATTTTTTTTCCTATTGCTCTATTTCATTTGTTTCTGACCTTTTACACTGGACAATAAATTCTAAGTCACCTCAACAGCTTTTAACAGTATGTATATAATTCCAACACTTCTTTTTTAAGTACGTGCTTAGAAGGTGACCACCTCCAGCTCTGAACATATTTTCATGCATAGAGTCCTATTTACAGTACTCTTGGTGAGGAAAAGTGAAACAAACTGGAGGATTCTTCCAAGTAGTAGTAAATGTAGCAGAAGGCTGTAGTTAATGCAACCCAGTCACTTATTTGCACTTCCTAAATTAGGCAAGATTAGATTGGATCAACGTAAAAACTTTCATCAATACTGAGTAAGTATAAAAAGTGGCAGGAGACAGTAGGTGGCATTCAGAACACCAATCTAAAAATAATAAGAGCACATTACATATTTTAAACATCATAAAAATGATCCGAAACCCATGAAATTTGGAGATTTTTATCGTTCTGATTTTGGGTTGAGTTTTTTTTTATGAGATGAAATAGAACACCTACACACCTGTGATCATTAAAAACATAATGGCACATTCTGCAAATGTTGTACTGAAAATGTAGAATTATATTCTAAATATATGCCTACTACAGTTCTGTTTGGACAAGTTTGTTCATTTAATTTCATTTTTCTTTTAGATTGCGAAGCAATGTTCACGTATAAAATTTGAGCTGTTTACCTTTCCTTGTTTGTTAGCAACAATATTTTATACAGCATTGCTTATCTAGTCATTATAATTAGAAAGGTTTTTTTACAATAAACAGTAGTTTATCAGATCATTATTTTCCACTTTTAAGAAAGAAGTAGTTTACCCAGAACCTTTCAGTATCCTTCATTTCGGAAGTTTAAACTGTGGCTATCAGTGGCAACCATGACTTATCTATGGTGAATAAAACATCTAATTATTGGATGACACTTCTACATTGCACAGCCATGCCTCAGAATAACATACCACCACCTCAGAAGTTGTCACATAATAGGACAAATGCAAAAACTGAATGACTGACCTGCAAACATGCATTTTGCTCCATACCTAGCCTCAGCAAATGGTACTAATAGTTCATTTTCAAGAACTCTGAGTTCACATAGTTACTGCAAGTGTTATTCTGACTTTTCAAAATGGATGCATGACTTAGTACACCTTTGCTTTAATCGGTCAGCCTGAAACTGCAGACCATTGGCTCTAAAATAAGATTCCTACTAACCCCAAAATCAACATTACAGTTCAGCCTGCAAATGCATGCAGTTTCTCTCTCCCCTTTGTTTTCCGTTACAAGAAACATGGATCACAGGTGTTGCCTTTTTCCCAATCTGGAAATGAAGTTTAAAATACTTTTAGTAAGGAGGTAATATAAGAGAGAATCTTTATTTGGAGGCCTTCAGGAGCAGTCACGGAAAGATGTCCACCCCTTTCAGGAGCGAGTACATTTTTATAGGTTTTAGGAAATTACCATAATTAATAAAATGCACCAGTTAGGAGGACAAGTGGTGATGGAATTTCCCCTCCCAGGCTGAGCCCTTTCTCTGGAGCCCCCTCCCTTGGTACTTGCTGTACTTGGTCCATGAAGAGTTGCTCTTGGCCTTGGTTCCCTGGAAGAAACAAGTTATCACGGGGGCTCTGCACCTCCTGGGGCTTGAACCTCTGGAATTTGTTTTGTCTTTTTGCCTAAGGAAAGGCCATGGAAGAGTACTGGGAAAACGAGCCACTAATACAATAGACTACAGAGCTACAAATACATGAACGGAGAATACAGAGAACACATAAAAGAAAAAAAGGCAAAAATCAAACAGCATTACAGGTACTCATTGCAGTGCACTTTGAAAGGAAAAACTGTTTCTGGATTCAGAAAATAATTATGTAAAATCCTGACAGTTTTGAAGCAAAAATAATAGATGGAAATATTTTATAGAACTATGATACTGGATTTAATATTACTCTCCACAGATTCCTGTAATATTACAAACATAACAGGATATTTATAAAACAAACTTGCAAAATTGGGTAACTAGTCCTGTTAGTTTTATAAAATCAAAATGGCATCAAATTTGTATGTGGTTATGATTTTAAGAAAATCAATATAAGCAGTCCCACTGATTTCAAAGGCACAATGTGAATTTGCTCCAGTAGAGGACATTTTCTTATACTTTCAGTGAGTCACAATATTAATTCCCAAGAAAAGCAGTTACCTTGAATTTATTCTTGGAAATAAAAAAATAATTATTTGTATATTTTAGGGTTCCATAGATACTGTCCTCAGTTTTGTCAATATTTCAGTGTGGGAAATAATCATTTCTAGGAAACTGAATTTTCAGAGGTTCAATTTCCTTCTTTTCTTGTATGATCAAGAAGTCTCTAATTTTTACCTTCTCACTAACTCCTGAACTGTGCAAGCTACTTGGTTTCAAGAGCCATTGAAGATGCAAAGATACTTTCTCTTCCTTTCAAACCTGGAAAGAGATAGGTGAAAACAAGAGAAACTATGGAGAAAGTCATAGCCATTCTAGGCTTTAGATCATTGCATAAGAAGATGGTCTTAACCTGATCAAAAATATTATAATTATTTTATTAGAATATCATGTTATTTTCCCGTTAACAAGAAAAAGTGCAAAGAGAGAAAGAAAATTATGATCTCAGACTTTGGAATGTAAATTTTCATTGCCTTATCTACTATTAAGACAACCCAAAACTACATAGAAAGCCTCTCTGGAATAAAGAATTGGAAAAATTCTGAATAGAATACTTCACAATGACCAGAGCAGGTGTCAAGAGCTGATTTGGGTTAAAAAATCTGCTTTATCAGTTTTCATGACTTAGATTTGAAGCGGTAGATGTGTAGAATTTCTAATACGGTCTATATTTGGGGTTGGATTTGCTGTGCCCCAGAAGAATGGACTGACTATTAACACTTGAAGTGTACTACATACATTTCTGGAGGATATGTTCCAAATCTGTTTCTTAGAAGAAAAATCTGTCATACTCTAACAACACTTTTCAGTTTTGAGCCAAACCAGTTCAAGTCAGAAAATCTGGTAGACAGATTACAATAATGCAACTCTGGTCAGTTGTAATACCAAAATACAAATGCTGGGTGATTATTTTCTGAATGTATAAGGTATCTACACTGAAAACCTAATAATCAGAAGAAGGAAGATAAGACTTCCATAGACCGATTCCACTTTATGCCTGAATTGCCCTCTGAAGATGCAAGAGCAACTATAAACTATCAGAAGAGGCAAAATCTCCCTAGTGCCCCTCTTGAGCAGCTGTAATGCACATCTGAACTTAAATACTACTCCCAGCACCAGCAATATGCAAGATACCTTTCAGGCAGATAATATAAAAGCTGTGGGGGAAGAAATTCAATGCACACACATTCTATTCTGTGAAAAAAAAGTCTGTGATCAGTATAGAGGAGAATCAATTATTTGGGGTTTTTTTTAGTTACCTTTATTCCACCATCACTGAGCTTCTATACTTTTTACTTTCTCAGCTCATTTGGATGTAACCTGTACCAAGTTTCAAAATAACTTAGAAATAGATATCACCAGTATGTTCATTCATCTGTTTTCCATAGATATCATTTTTCACCATTATAGTTATTCATGATTTAAAAAAAAAATCACAAAAAAACCCTACCCAAACTTAATATAGAACAAAGAATTTCCTTGAATTACTTCAGTTATCATAATCTAAAAATAAAGTTATTGTCATATAGATTAGTAACTATGAGAAAAGCCCAAGGCTATTAAAATGATTGCCGGCAAAATTGTATACTGAAGCAGTAGCACATTCTCTTCCCATAGCATATTTAACATGACCATAAAATGCTCAGCTTTCAAAGGATTATTGTAACTCCACTATTTTATATTTAAAAAAAAAAAAAAAACCTTAAAAATCTCAAAGATTTGGGTCCATTCCTTTAGGGTAACCAGCACTAACATTTCCCTTTAATGGATTAGCAAAAAAATTTGCCAGATATCTGCCTTTCTGTATTCCCACTCTCTGATTATAATGAATTAGCCATCCCTCTCTGGCACACATTTTGAGCAGAGCACTGTGATACAGTTTTGTTTCCAGTGTATCATACAGGATACTATCTTGAGGAACTCTGCAGTTTTGTGCTTGGAGATGCTGTCTCTGATCTCTGACATGTCACCACAAGCAAAAAGTTAACTAAGACCAAAGAGAAAGAACAAATAACTCAGTAAATGAAGACTACCTTGGGAGGGATGTATGGAGAGGTAGTGGCAGACTTGAGAGTTTGGAAGCTAGATCTTGTTTCCCTTGCGTCAGAAAGGAAATAAACAACAGCCAGGAGCTGTAACAACACACTTCGGTTTTCAGGAAAAACATATTCAAAGTTAAAGGTAAAAATCTTAACTCTCTTGGCTGAGGAAAGAAAACTAACCTAGAAGGTTGAACATTTGGACACTTTACTAGATGGCACAGTCAGAGGCTCCTAGTATATGCCTGGTATTTTTCTTTAAGCTAGATTGTACGTGTTTTATCTCTGCAGTGCCTTATGTCATTTTCAGACCAATTCAGTGAAAATATTTTTACATTATTTTAGCATATACCCTTGCAAAATTTTATCCAAAGATTTTGTTTCTTTTTCCAACTGCCCACCTATATTTTGTGCTTTGAGAAGAATTGATTGATGGGTGTGTATTGATTTGTGAACTTTTACAGGTATTACAGTTTTAGCACACTACCTCTTTGTGCTGAATCTTTATATTCTAGCATTTTCTTTTATAAGTCTCAGTTGCTAGAGGGCATATTTAAATAGAATTGAACAAATATTTTCTCAACTGGTTTCACAAAGAAAGAAGTTGTCTAGTATACTTTTTACTTCAAATTTATATAACAACTCATGTACTCACAGTTTTTTCAATTTTCTCTACTTTCACAGAATATTGGATGAAAAGCTTCAGAGTCCTTTATTGTCTTCACAGAGAGAAAAAAAAAAAAAAAAACCAGACAGCAACAGGCACGATTTCCAAATGCTTTTAACATGCCTCAAGCCTGACCTTGAAGGAAACACCTCTAAGATAAGAGTCAATATCTCAGAAGCTTGTTTTGTGGCCTGGACATGTTCAGAGCAGAAATTTATAGGATTTATTTTTATTTGTGTGTTCTTGTATGAGCTTTAATTTTGCTGCGGGCGACAGGAAAAATTTTAGTTGTCAGCTGAGATCAGGACTGTAGCTACGCCTGTCAGTGCCTTAATTATGTTGAAAGCAGTGATTTTAGATCATGTACAGTTACAGAATCTAACTAATGACAGAAATACAGCCACTTTCAATACAAAATAAATATATGCATCATTTCCTTTAAATAAACTGAGATTCCTCTTCCAATTGTATGTATTCATATGTATGATATGAAGCATACAAATGACTACTAAGAATGTGTTTACATCTATTTATCTTAAGAATCAGAACCTTCATTTTGCGTTATTAACTTGCATCTGTCTATGAAAAGAGAATTTAGGATGGGGTGAAAAAGATTGTTACAGAAGAAACCTTAGGAAAGAGGAAACTGTGGAAGTCAGGTTTTGAAAAGAAATTATAGCACTGACATTCCAGATTCCTCTTTGCTGGTATTTTGATTGGACTTCTGCAAGAATTTTTTTTTTTTTTTTGAGCAGGAGGTTGGCAAGAAGATGGCATGGTGGTTTTATTTCTTTTTATTTCTAATGTGAAGGAATAAAATAAACTTTTTTTTAAAGTGTTACTACTCTCGTTTTTTTTGAATCCTTAGGTTTGCATTCAAAAGTGAGTAAGAGTTGCAGATCATCGCATTTTTGAAGATTTTGAAATGTTACAACAATTTATTGCATTTAAGGATTTCCAAAGTAGATATCAATACTCACATCTCAGGTACATGCCCTCTAGGTCATCTCATTTCTTCCTGTTGGGAAAAGGAGAATCACACATGGAGATATCAGAATAGGTATACCAAAATTATCATTAAGTAAAAAAACACAAAAATAAAGCATTTTACACTGAAAACATGTCTGCCAATAATTTTGTTAGTTTTTCACAACTGATTTTGAACCTTCAACTCATATAGAAATATCATATCCCCAAAGATTTAACTTCAGCTGAAATAATTGTTTTTGCCAATATTAAACTGTTTTCTAAAAATAAGAAAAAAATACGAATATACTAAAAAATATATTGAATGCTAAAATGAAACAAAATAAGAGATATGCTTAAGCATTTTTTCAATATTTTTCTGTTTTAAATCCTATAAAATTCCAATAGTTTGTGGAAAAAAAATACTAATAAAAATATACCATATTGTGAAGTTTTTCTGCAGCATTTACTAGGAATGTTCTACATGTCAGACTTGACTGTCATTTTTTTTAACTGGTATATTTTTTTTAATGAGAATTGAAAGCATCTAAAATCACCAAACTGACATAATGTAAACATAATAAACATAATGAAATGTCAGAGGTTCATCCTTCTATTCTGTAACAAAACAACAAAAAATATTTATTTCAGTTCTCTGAAATGGGTTGCCAGAAATCATATTTTCACAAATAAACCCTTTAGATCATTGGTTAAATAGGGAAACCCCCCCCCAATATAAATATAATTACAATTCAGCAAGAATGTGAGTTTGACGGGTATTTGGTTAAAAAGAAATAAAATTAGTTCCTAGGCCTCCTCTTTTCCCCAGAGACTTTTTCCATTTCATAATTTTTGTAGGCTATTGCCATACCCCAATTACTTCTACTTTGTGTCCATTATTTCTGGGGTTCTCTAAGCTCTTCTGCTTTTACAAATACTTTTGAAGTAGCAGCTGTTATTTACCCTAAGTATAGAGAAACACAGCAATTAAAAATGCCATATCCATGTCCTTGGAACAAACAATGAACTTGACCTTTTGCTTAGATGTCTACAGACTTTTTCAGGTTCTTCAGGGAATCTGAGCAGTAATTGCTAGTTCTTAATACAAGACCTCTCATCCTCTTTGCATGTTATACCTTGCCTCTGTCAAATTAAAGCATTTGTGTGGTGCCAAAACCTTTTGTATAGAAATAGTGATAGGAGTGTAAAATGTTTGGGGTTTTTTTTTCTGATGTTGGTGGTTTTGGTTTTTTTCCCAGGCTCTAATGGGTAACACTGTAACAAGGTAACAATGGGATATTTATCTCAAGATTATAAAAGTCTATATCTGAAGGTCAAAATTATAAATGTCAATATCATTCTAGACTCTCTGTATAGCCACTATATTCATGAAAAGCAAAATTGTAAAGTCACTTAAATACTACATCTTAAAGACAAGTACACCTTTCCGTGCCAATGGCATTTCTATGTTATTGTGGTGGCAGTGTGGGAAGATCATTTACTTGGAGAGTCCTTTTCTTTGACTGGGCTATTTCTAAAGATTTGTTTCTCCCACATTTTCACTGGCTAGAATAATATCATTCATTTTATATTACCTGTAAGACTTCGAATTCTCCAGCGAATATTTTTCTTTGATTATTCCACAAGATATTGACATTACTGCTGCTTACAATAAAAATTTAGCAAGCATGATGAAAGAAGGGAGGTGAAAATTCTTGGAAAGATTCTGCACTATGTACAAAATTTCGGAGTCATATGAATATGACTCTGAATATACACTTAGTTTTAATCACATCATGATAATGACAAAGCAAATGCAAAAAGAAATCTTTGATTTGCTGGGTAATTATATTACAACATCAGTCGTGATTGACTAAGTCAGTATAGTACTTTACATTCATTCTTTCATGTTTTATTCAAAGTATAATGTACCTTAAAAACCTCTCACATCTTCTCTGTCTTTTGTCCAAGATTTTTCCCCGCAGACTGCTTTAGAAGTTGCTATTTAGGATTAGAAGATGTAGAAATAACATCATTATTTGGGGATATCTGAACATCTATCTTGCCATTAGTAATCTTTGCTGCTTTATCATTGCCAATACTCTCCATTGTGTATGGAATGGATAAATTAACTGTAGAAAAAACTTGAGAAAAACCCAGAGACATGGCAACAGAGGGCCACATCCAGGTAATGTTTACAACAAACTATTTGGTACAAACACAGCATATACCAAATCTATGCTTTTGTTGCTTGTTTCCAAGGCACACCAGTAGCAAAACATATGGTAAAGGGTCTCCAAGTAGCATAAGAGCTATCCCTCCTTGCAGCAGTTATTCTAACAAGGATATTTGACCAGGATTCTAACAAAGATCTGAACAGACACTGAGCATATCCCTCACTGGGTTCTCTCAGGTCTACATCCTAAAAATATTCAGAAATTATGTTTAAAGCTTATGTCAGAAAGGAAGAGACACAAAGTTTAGTTTAAAACCCCCAGAATTTTCAAAGAAAGAATTATACAAAGACTACAGCATCCAGCAATCATAACATGAAATAGAAGCCTCATGGACATGTTTTATATGAAAAATCTTAAAATTCATCAGACAAGTTGACAAGCTACCCTAATTACTAGAACTGCTAAAAGATAGAGGTTTTATCCACCTGATCACTTGATGACACAAAAAAAGAGAATGAAATAGCACTGAGTACAGGAAATAACAAACTATTCCCAATACCAGTTAAGACCCATAATATGTGAAAACATGTGTGTTCACACTTTAAGGCAATTCTAAATTCAATCTTTTCAAAACCGAATAAAACTGGAAAAAATATTCTCATAAACCTTCAAGACAGCAAACTACTAGGGCTTGCCCAAATCTGCTTGACTAGTTTAAACATCAAAGAGCCAAGACTTGGAGACTGGAATTTTGTCTTTTTGCAAGCATGCTTGTATCATCATTCTGTATGTAAAGAGGGACAAATATCTTCTTTTTCTGAAGTGTCAAACCTAATGCATACCTCAGCCAGTTCCTTGATCTAATATTAGACCCTTATCAGAAGCTGTTCGCCTATATCGAGGAAGCTCAGTGAAATCTTGTGAAGAAAAGTGACATTAAAATGGCAAGTAGGAAAAGAAAGTTTCCTAATCTGAATTACTATATGTCTCTCAGAAATCCATTTTCCTTCTCATCTCATGAATCTGTCTTTTAGACTACAGTTCTTCAAGGATTAAAAGGGTATCATCTAAAGCAAGCACATCTCAGTGCTAAACCCAGCCAGAAGAAATAGGTAATACATTCAAATTAAACATTTCTGCTCCTCATGAATATTTTCTTCTATGAAAACATCCTGTGATCTCATTAGCATACAGTCATGTTTAATACGGCTTTTTGTAGTGTACAAAAGAAAATAAAATGTTACATAATCCTTGATTACTCTTGTACTGACTCTTACCTTATGCTCTATATTTTAAATTCCATTATAATGGATAAAAGAAAAAGACCTAAAAGGATAAACATGAAAGATTTCTTTACACCCAACCAAATAATTGTAAACACCTTACTATTAAATTGGAACTGAGAAAGAAATCCCATGCAATAAAAGAGATCAGAATGCTAAAGCTGAGCACAGGTCAACTCAACTCATTGTGGTTTGGTGGTAGTTTTATGCTAATTGCTTTTTTCAAGAAGGAAGCAGAGCACAATGTGTAGCAATACTGAAGTCACTTGAGACCCGGTTTGTGTTCTTATGAGAGGCTGGTGTGGCACAGAGAGTCACAATGCACTCTATGTCAGTTGCTCACGGAAACACGCTTCAACTTTCCAGGGGTGTGGGATTATTTTTCCGCTCATGCTTACTTCAGATTGTGTCTCTTTAGAGCAAAGCCTGCCAATTCACAGACTGTGCCCAACCTGAATGCAGTTCCTTGAAAACTTTAGCCCTCTAAGAAGTGAAACCAGATAACTTAGAATGTATTACATCACTTTGATTAGAATAGCTGTTGTCATCCTCACCAAACATTGATTTGTGGCCCCAGAGGTGCAAAGTCAGAGGTTCAAAGATAATTATACTCAACTCCTATTTGAAGAGTTACATTAAATGAATGTAACAAATTAAATTACTGATCTCTTGAAAGAATATTAATATTGTTCAGTGAATATGGGCCAGCTTCGACTTCTCATATAAAATATCCTCTTAAATATGTCTTCTGTGGAATAACACATCTGTAAAAGCAGGCGCCAGTGCTAACATAGTAATACAAAAGAAATTAAATAGGAAAAGTATTCATTCCCGTTTTTATACTCATTCTGAAAAATTTACTTTTTCCTGAGAAAAAGCAGAATAATTTCCTACTGATAAACCTTCTTTAAAAGTGAAAATTCCATAGCTATTAGTCTTCTCTTTTCAGCCTCTAGGTAGCCTTTAGGCAAAATCTATCCTTCCTGAGAATTGCTGGTTTCTGTGATTTTTTTAATTTGAACTGTTAAACGGCACAGCTCAAATCTTAGAATAAGCGTATTTTGGCAGATTCCTCAATCAGATTATGGTTAATAAATGTACACTGGAATGTGACTATAAGCTTTTTTATTCTTGTAGATTTTTGTTTGTTTGTTTGGTTTGGATTTTTTCCCATCACCACAATGGTAAATTTTTCAAGTGACAGCAAAATTTTGGTCTGTCTTGCACATAGAACTAGTTTACTCCATAGATTCACTAAGAACCAAATTCCTAAAGATGCTGAAGCACTGCAACTCTTTCTAGGCAATACTTAACATTTGGATGTCCTGTAGCTTAACAAAATGCGTCCTCATTTTTAGTTTCCTATATAATATGAATCAAGGTGAGAAGCACAGGCTATGTGAAATATTTTCACAGTGAACTGCTTAATTTTATGGTAGCCAGCTCTGAGAAGAAGATGAGGACTGTGCCTCATGACTGAATCAAGAAAGTTGTTGATATTTTTGTTCAGTGTGACATGGAAAAAAATTTACTTTGATTTGAAGTAAAATTTTCTGGGAAGAGGTAGTGAGAAGGGGAGGGTTTCCAGCTGCCCGTTAAAACTCAAGTGAATACACTTTGACCTTTTGACCTCACAGGCATCAGGAGAGAGGGGAAATAAGGGGAAATGAGAGGGCGGGGAAGTGAGCGGGATGGGAAGGGGAAGGAAGGGAAAGTATTTACTCTAACTTTCCTACAGATGTCTTTTAAAAGTAATTTTATATTTCAACTGTATACTGGTATTGACCATCTGCTGTTATAAAAAGTCATTTGTTGTTTTGATTTTTCATTCTATCTTTGAAAGAGAAACAGTATTGGGGAAAAAAAAAAGCATTTCAGTTATTAACTGTCTCAAAAATACACAGAAGTGTTTATATTTTGCTTGAAAAGGATCAGAAAGTAAAATCTCTTCAACTTGGTCAGTTAATACCAAGAACCAGTCTTATTTTTAGAATTATTTCACCTTGGTATGGAGAACAGCTCAGTGCATTTTCATAAAGTTCTTTAGTTTCCATGGCAAATGGGGTCATTATTTCCTGTTGAAACTGATGGGTTTTATTTAAACTTTAGAAATGCTTTTCATATGTTGCCTACAAGATATGCAGAAACAAATGCACCAGGGGTCTATTGCTAATAGCTGTTAGTTTCTAAATCAAAATTTACACGACGTCAATATAACCTTTCATAAAAGCCTGTTGAAAACAATGAATGATATATTTCAGCCAAATAACTGACATTCTTATCTGGAAATAATAGAAAGCCTTTGATTATTAATGAATTTAAAGAAAGGTGGTGGAGTAAAGGGAAAAGAGCAAAAATTGGGGATTTAACCCTGAGAATATATCCAATACCTCAAAAATTTGTGTCAACAATAAATGAGCAAATGAATAAAGCAAACTGCTAAAGTTTATTAGCTTTCTTGCTCAAATTCTTTGCGGCAGGTAAAAGTTTCAATGTTCTTTACACAGGACTTGTTTGCTCTATTTTGATTTTTCCTTTGCTAGGTTATTTTGTGAGGCATACTCACATCTGTCTATATTCATACATAGAATATTGCTAGAATAAAGTAATAATTATTATAGAAAACATCTGAAGGGTCTAAAATGTGTACATTTTATGCATGTTTAAGGAAAATAAGAAAATAAACTTGATCCCTCAAAATGATGCACCATTGATTTTCTCTGACACCATGGATCTTTTTATGGGACAGTCATGAGGAAATTAAGTTCAATAAAATTTGGCTTTGCATAGTCTGGTCCAAAACATGCAAAACTAAACGCAGTGCCTTCCCTTCTGCAAGACCTTAAGTGGTCATTTCAAAACACTATAGAAAAGTGATCTGTTCTCTTCCAAATTTGACACAACATTCCTGTGGGTGCCTTAGCATGCCTTCAGCTGGTATAAATCAGCATGGTGGTTCCTCTAATGGAAGTGGAACTGTGACAACTTTTATCAGCTCATTCCTGTGCTCCTCCTCCAAGTATTGCCTCAAAAACTCTATACACTGAAGTGTCTGGTAGTACTTTGCACTGAGAGAATTAGTGTCAATTGTCATTAACTGAGTCATACATTTCTTCTGAAGCAAATAGAAATGCTATCTTCTGTATGCTTTCCTATGCATGCCCTGAGCCCAATATATAGAGCTTTTCAGAGCCAAGTAGGAGGCTTGCTGAATGGAAATTATTCCTTTCTCCACACATCCCACATTTCTATCCTTTCTGATACTATTTAATCTGTATGAAAATTCTTCAACTGCCTCTTGAGAACACCTGCACTTCAAATGAGGAGTATTTGATATCACAAGTGTACATGGGACTGGAATCAGGCCTATATATGTTTTCATAGAAAGTAACTTATATAGAAACTGAGTACACTGATTTCTATTTGTGTTTCAGCAGGGAAACCAGGGAATATAATACTTACACAGATATAATTGCTTATCAAACAGATCTCTATATGAACAGTTACAGTGTTTAATAAACCTACAAGGAACAATGCAAATTCTTTGGAGAACAATGTCAGGTCATTTTTCATAGCCATATTCAAAAGCTGAAAACAGCAGCTGGATGCCGAGCCAAGGGGTTGAAGAGCGGCAGTGCTTCTTATCAGGGATACAGATATTAGGGGGCAAAGACCCATTTCTCCTCTTTGTTCAGTTTTGAGTATTCCATTTATTACAGTTTCAAAAAGCTATGGAATACAATGAAATCTATCTTACCAACCTCAGTACACATTGCTTCTCCTGTTAAACAATCTAGGCTTGCCCTGAATAAAACAGGTTCCTTTGCATACTATACAGTGCTTGCGCAGTGTGTTTACCATACCAAAATACCCTTGTCTAACTGACCTGAATGTCAAACATTACAACATGTGTAAGGAGAGAATTAAATAAGCAAACTGAACAAAATGAAACCAAGTACTATGCATTTTTATATTTGCCCCAAATTAGAGCACAATATATCTATGTGTCCATATTTTAAGTCTTAGTCTAGTTTCCTACATTGCCCTGACAGATCCTGACTGAAGGGTTACAATGCCACTTGCAATCTCAGAACCCAAAAACCAAAACCCCAACATAAAATAAACCCCACAATTCCTTCAAAATCTGATTATTATTTAAGTTCTAACTTTTCAAAAGACCAATATGAGTACTACTGCTACTAAATAAATTAGGTTTCTGCTAATACAGAAATTTGAAAAAGAATAAGTTTTATGGATGAAAAAATTGTGCCCAAAATGTAAGGTCACTTTCTGAAGTTGTCCTAGTTGTCAGTATCTCTGTCTGACTCAGAAGGCATCTAGCTCAGAAGATTTTTGAGCCAGCTCTCAGTGGTGGCAGGGTGTTGCTCTATAGTTTAGCCACTTTGTCAAGTCAGCCCAATGGAAAGATCTCTTTTTTTTGTTTGTTGATTTGTTTATTTTGTTTCTTTGGCTTTTTTGGTGGACTGTTTTTCCATGTGCTCCACTCATTAAGTTGAGCTACAGATCAGTCACAGTTCCCAGAAGTAGAGCACACTCAAGAAATGTAAAACAGGAGAGTGGGACTCCTCTTGTGGCAACAACCCACACATACACAAGATAATTCTTAATCAAAAGCTAATGGTGCTTTGCCTTCCAGACTCTACTTTCTTATTTTACTGGAAAGATTTTTTGGAAAGATATTTTAAAGTATATTTTTCTCTAAAATATATGAATCTATATATTTAGGATATTTATCTACTTGTTTAATTTTTACATATATATATATATATATATTTGAAGTTTAAATAGTTATAGAATATTGCATTCTCAGTAGTTAGCAGCATGTCCTGCATTATTTTCACTTGAAAGACCATGCATATTTTGTGAACAAGGAAGAAAATTAATATTTCAACCTGCTTTACACATATAAGGAACAAACAGC
>WBMY01012720.1:0-12774 GCA_013397315.1 Donacobius atricapilla | reverse complement strand
TCTCCTCTCCTCTCCTCTCCCTCTCCTCTCCTCTCCTCTCTTTTAACTTTGTACTGTGGGATTACCCTTAAAAGCTGGTATGTTTTAGCCAAAATGCTAAAATGTGCTTCATTTCTAGATGAGCTGAATCAAGATATCTGGCCTCATTATCAGTGAGGGTTGCTAATGGCTAGGGAGTGCCAAGACAGCTGATTGATTACAGGTACCAAAGGGTAGCATTGCAGAGTCCCGTCTGACCTTGGACATGGAATAAGCCTTTGTCAGAAGCTCTGGCTGTGTGAATACCATAACTCTGAAAAGAAGTCCAGCAGCATTCTGTCCTCATATCTGAGACACAGCCAGAGGCACATACTTGAGATTAAAACTCTTCGCCTACGTTTAGTCTTGAAAGCTGGTATCCATGCTCCAGGCACATACTTTCGTTCAGTACTGATCCTTCAGTCAAATCCTCCACCTGTCTCCACCCAAAGCTTAAATATAGTCTTTCTAAAATACCACTGAAGGTGTGAGTCTTCTGGTTCACAATTAAATTCTTTTGAAGCTATGTGTCTGAGAAGCAGAAAGGAACACATTATAGCAATTTACATGAAATAGAAAGATAAAATACCATTAAATATGAAAATAAAACACACTTGAATCTGCTTTGTGTTCTAACCTTTTTGTTGCTGAGAATTTACCAGATCTTCCTGTCTTCATGTAGGGAGGATGTGCACAGTTTGTCCTTTCTGCTTTGATTAATTTTTCTCTTAGAGTATATTGTGTCTCTTCTCAATGTCTTGGTCTTCCCCTCCCTGTACATCTACTCTTACTGACAGTGATCCTTTGTCATCTATGGTAGGATCTCGTCTTATCCTGAACATTTCACTCTACATCTTCTCTCTTGTTTCAGAGGAAAGGAAGAAATATCATCTCCCAGGATGAGCAAACCCATAGCCCAAGGCAATTCACTTTCATGAATGGACAAGTACAAATGACTACAGCGATTCCAGCCTCTTGACCTGTGATGAACAGACTAATGAAATGGCATTTTATGACACAGCAGTGTGCCAAGTGACAACCAGAATTTGTAAGTTTTGAAAGCAAATGTTTATAAAATTATCACACAATCACATAAGAAAGCACGCAGGAGTTTTCCTAAGAGCAGGAGTTTTCCTTCACTTCTACTGCCCTTCTCATGATTTAAGCAAGCATAAACACACAGTAACATAAGTTTTACAGTCTAAGATAACCTTCACCTCAGTCCTTCAGCAGGCATTGCACAGGTATGAAATAAGTGAAAACTGGATAATTAGACTACAGAAATTGAATGGAATGTTGTTACTCATTTTGATTAAACCCTTTCACCACATCTTTTTAACACTGCAAACTACAGCACAGCTGATAAAACCAAAGTGCTTAATAATTCTATTTCAGATGAAGGTTCATATTAACATCAGTTGAGAATTTTGCAGTCATTTTAAGTGGAAGCTTAAAAGGAGTGACAAGCAAATTGTAAACTTACTTATGATACCTCAACTTACACTACTTACCAATTTAGTCACGTCATACTTCATAATCTAAGAAGCCAATTAATACAGATGTCATGAGCACACACACACACAAAAAGTTTTGCATATATTTAACTTTCAACTTAGTGATAAATTGTATAAATATTTTCTTTTGATAAATCTAATAAAGAGAATAATAATAAAAAACCCTCTTTACTTCAAGATAATTTTATTTTTCTCTTATCAGCTGAAGCAGTCATACTTCGGGTTTTTGCTTTTCAGTTTTCCTAACAGTAGGAGGGAATTTCCTCCAAGGCCTTATCAGCTTGAACCACAACCCCTGCACTCATTTCTGGTTCACTGACAAATTACACTCCCTTAATCCCCATCCAGAAAACCTTCAATGAAAGCACATTTAGAAGTTATACCATACATGACAATTTCTACATGTAGCCAACATGTGAAGTCCCACCCTTCCTAAATGGCAGACTAGACTTTGCACTGCCGGTGAAGAGAGGGCTCTCCTTCCAGCTTCTGAGCAACCTTTCCCTTCACTCCAGCTAATGAGGCTTGCTTCCTCTGCTTGCCATTTTATTTACATACACAAGTTGAAAACAAAACTGGTTTAAAATCTTGTTCGTTACTCTCAGAGCATTTTCAAAAAGGGCAGGAGAATGACTCATTGTAAAAACCAAAACAGAATAAACTAAACTCCTCTCAGTGAACACTGCACTTATGTGAATGACGGTAGACATTTTACTATCATATCCCAAATTCTTGGCAGGAAAGACAGGTGTCATGACTTCCTAGCAGGAGGCTGGGCCTACAGCTTCTTGCACAGAGGCAGGTGACTGTGCGGCTTCTCAGCCCCGCACCGCCCTGTCCCTGTAGGGGACATCGAGCTGCTACACAGGGTCTGGCTCACGGGCACAGTAGGTGTGCTGGGACCAGGCTGAATCTTCTCAAAGATGTTTGGGTTTCTTTAAAGGAGAAATTTAACACATTAATGATGGTTGTTGTGAAGCCAGTAGTGAGGAGAAGGGGGAGTAACAGAGGTGAGGCAGAGCCCTGGAGAAACAAGTTGACTCAATCACCCTCAGAAAGCACAGGACATGCAAGTAGATTTGGTACAGTAGTTCCTATAAGGAGAAGATATGTACCCTTATCCTTACAGCAACAGCTACAACATTCATATTTGCAAAAACAGGACGGAATACACCAAAAGACACATCCAAAATCAATAGCATACACCTGGCACAACCCCACAGTGCCCCACGGGCCTTACACTGGATTCTAATAAGACCAAGGAGTGAAAAGATCTGATCATTTTGAGGAAGAAATTCTCTGTCCTAAAATTCTTGTTGTTCTTCTCCTGGAAAAAATGGTTATGGATGTGGAGTCCTTGGGGCACACTGATCCTCAAATTTCCTTCTTGCTATTCAGAAAATGATCATGTTACTGCCTATCTTAGATTTGGCCCTCTCAGCTAGACTAGAGTAAAGAATAAATGTTCCATTATTCAACCCTCAAAACTATTTTGAAACATGAATCCCTTTTTATTTTCTAATGCTTCCTTGGGATAGCTGGTTGCAATGATTGTAAGTCTAATAATGTCCATTTTCAGGACTTGTAAGTCTACCAAATGTATCTCAAAAGTCTGCCAGTACATAATTATTGTGCGATATGTTTTGCCAGAATTTGGAAAACGACAGACATCACATATGTATCTACTCATATACTCATATATTTTCATTATTTATCCAGCTGTGTTTAAAATCTGAAAAAAAAAAAAAAAGGATTCTTGCAGGCTTCTCTTTTCACTGGGTTTTTGAGACCAGCTTCAACTGCACCTTCCCTTCCCTCCACCAGATATTTATCCACTGTTTTAAGACTTCCAAAATTTTGTTTTTCATAATTTGCATATCAATTATGCCTTAGTGCCATCACCATCTTATTGATGTAATGGAAAGCTGAGTAAGAACATATTTAAAAACATAGGGAGAATGGGATCCTCTCCTGTTCTAGTAAGCTTGTGGAATTGATACAGCGGGACTTCAGTTCTCAAAAATATTTGGTATTGTACTTGACTAGGTTGTACTGAAACTTGAAGTTTTCCTAGGCACTAGTATGACATATTCTTCCACAAATGAAAATAACGGTGTCTGGGTCATGCTGAGCTGAATACTCACAGGGTATGTAGATACCTTGCACAGCTCAAGCTTTTCTCAATTTCTTACCAAAAAAGCTCAAATACATTTTCTAGTTTTATTTAATGTCATGTTTCATCCACATTTACCTCACTACAGGAAAAGTGTTAAAGTGGCAGGGGATTTGTTAGTGCTTTAAGGAAACATATCAAGAATAAATAGACTTAGAAGCAGTAAAAAAAACAGCAAAAAAAAAAAAATTGGTGCTGTCATAAGGATACACAGCAACCTCAACAAATACTTGTTTCTGTACATAACATAGCAGCTAAATTGCCTACCAAAACATTAATATATTTCTCAATAGTAAAAATAAATATTCAAATGCACTTTAGAAAATGCCTATCTCCTCAAAGCAAAAATATTACATCCTTTTTTGTTCCATGCTTTTTTTACCATCTTTCCAGGCAGCATAAATACGAAGTGTTGCATGATCAAGAAAATATTAATTCATACTGCCAGGTTAAAGTTGCTCAGAAGTCTATGACCTTTCACAGAATATTCCATTCATCAGCACAAGATGATTTAGCCAGTTTTCTTATGTGAAATAAGCTTAAGTTTTGAAGAAAGACATAAGAAATAGCTTGCTAGAAAAAAAAAAAAGTCATAAAATGCTTAGCAGAGATTGAAATCCTGTTATGAAACATAGCAGGGGTAACAAACTCCTCTTCACAAATAAGTAAATTTCATAATGACAATATGTCTGTGAATCCTTAATTTCTAACAGAAATAGGACCTACTTATTCTGCTGTCAGTTCTTCCTCTCTATATTGCACAGTAAGGTGGGACAATCACACTGGACATTTTTCTTGTATATGACAGATAATAAATCCCTACTTTTTTGAACATTTATCCTAACCAAGAATAGGAAGAACAACTAGGCTGAAGCTCACATCAGTCTTTTAACTCAGTTAAATCATGAGAGAACCTCCATCCATCTTAAGCAGTGAAATGCAACGAGGAATTACACTGCAATTTAAACTTATGTTTATGGCTCAGACCTGAACCTGGCAGAATAGAAGTCACTGAAGCTGATCTCTTCAAAGACCTAGCGATTTGGATTGAAATGTGTATCACCAAGTAAACTGGAAAAGGAAGTGGGTCTAATCTATAGTTTCAAGTTTAGGTAGCTTGAGTGCCCAAGAAATGCATGTGTGAACACCAACATATTTGCATTTATAGAAAATTGACTAAATTAACTGAACACATGAAAAAAGAGGGAAGATAGCACAACAATGCTGAATAATCTAGGGTAAGAGGAGGAGATAGAAGAAATTAATCATCCACCATTTTATAAGATTATGAAATTAAAAACAAACAAACAAGCAAGCAAAAAAACAGCACCAGCAAAAAGAAACCTCAAACTAATAAAAGTCTTCCAAATTTAAGAACTGTATAACTGTAAAGGGAAGAACAGAATTTATGACAATAAAAGCAAGCAAATCCTACAAAGACTTACTGGAGACCATGATTTACCCACCTTTATTTATGCTGGATAGTATCTAAATTTACTGTGGATAAAAAGACCACAACAAGTTAAGATTCTCGCTGAGTCATTATTAGGAAAATCAAAGTCAGATAAAATAAACTGGGCAATTTTTTTTTTTTTTTTGTAGCACATGACAACTTTTAAAATCTGATTTCCAACTGTTCAGGAACTGAAAACAATAGATTTTGGGGGGCTTTTCACATTCACTGAAAAATAGCGACTTGAGCTTAAAATTCAGAAATTTAGAAGATGGTTTTGTTTGAAATATTACAAATAAATTCACAGGGAGTGCAGATAAGCACCTTCAACAATGCAGAATACGGTGGGATGTAGAATTACTAAGAGCCTGAAATGAACTGCCTCATTCTTTTCCTTATCTCTGAAGTCTCTAAACTAAACAACTCACAATTTTTGTTAGGATGTCAACCAGAAGTACTTTCTTCAGAATAGAAATTTACAAATTCCTAGGTTAAAAGAATAGAGATAAAAAGGGACCATGAACAAATCTGTGTTCTTTTAAGCATATCCTTTCAGCCGGGGTTACTTGAAGTCAACTCAGTGGTTTGTTAATTTGCAGAAAGCTGTTGTATCCCCTCTGGTTCCCAAGTCTTGTTCTCCATCCTTTTGGAAACATGATGCTCCATATTCCATCCTGTCAAAGGCTCCAGTGCCTCCTCACTTGATTGTCCCATCTTGCAGGTTAGGAGCAGTTCATCCTTTCAATACACTTGACAACTTCTAGAGCAGTAATCATCCCACTCCCCTGCCCCAAGATGCCTCCATTTAATCTCCTCTTAATGGTTCATAATATTGAGACAGCAGACCAATAAACAAAATGAACTTTCCATCACCTAAAATAAAATTATATGACTTGCAAGGCCTCTTCTCTGTCCGTCTGTTTGTCTGTTAGATATTGCACAAAGCATGTACCTTCAGAGATAGTATGTTACACATTCTTGAAGATTATTAATGCTGTGGGATGATGCTCTTTACTAGAGTCAGTGTAACATTCCTCTATGAATGTTCCTGCTGAGATACATGCAGCTCAATCAGAGAGTACATCTGCTTCACTCTTCAAAAATTCTCAGGGGCTGATATATTTTCTCAGAATGGTGTGTTTTGAATTTTCTGAGTAAACCCTGTAAAATCAATGACAGTCTATTTAGTAGAAAAATTGAATCAGTTTGCAATTAAAGAGTTATTAATTGATACTGTATATTTGCATAATATTTTTCAACTGAAAACCAAGTGTGTCCCTACAAAAATATATTGCTTTTTATACCTCATGGAGAGGGAAGTAATTGTAGTGCAATCTTGGTCCAATGAATCACAAGAACCACAACGGACCACAGAGAACCACAGTAAAACAACAACCCTTACTGAATCCAGTAAGGATTTTGTCACAGAATCACAGAATAAGCTGAGTTGGAAGGGGCCCACAAAGATCATCAAGTTCAACTTCTCATCCTGCACAAAACCTTCCCCAAGAGTCACACTATGTGCCTGGGAGCACTGTCCAAACACCTCTTGAACTCTGTCAGGCTGGTGCTATGACCACAACCATGGGGAGCTGTTCCAATGCCTAACAACTCTCTGGTGGAAGAACCTTTTCCTGATGTCCAACCTAAACTTCCCTAACACTACTTAAGGGAATTCCCATGGCTCCTGTCACTGGTCACCACAGAGAAGAGATCAGTGCCTGCCCCTCCTTTACCCCTTGCAAGGAAGTTGTAGCTGCAATGAGGTCTTCCCTCAGTCTCCTCAAGGCTGAACAGACCAAGTGACCTCAGCTGCCTCCTCATATGGCTTCCCCTCAAGGCTCTTTGCCATCTTCATCATACTCCTTTGGACANTACTGTATATTTGCATAATATTTTTCAACTGAAAACCAAGTGTGTCCCTACAAAAATATATTGCTTTTTATACCTCATGGAGAGGGAAGTAATTGTAGTGCAATCTTGGTCCAATGAATCACAAGAACCACAACGGACCACAGAGAACCACAGTAAAACAACAACCCTTACTGAATCCAGTAAGGATTTTGTCACAGAATCACAGAATAAGCTGAGTTGGAAGGGGCCCACAAAGATCATCAAGTTCAACTTCTCATCCTGCACAAAACCTTCCCCAAGAGTCACACTATGTGCCTGGGAGCACTGTCCAAACACCTCTTGAACTCTGTCAGGCTGGTGCTATGACCACAACCATGGGGAGCTGTTCCAATGCCTAACAACTCTCTGGTGGAAGAACCTTTTCCTGATGTCCAACCTAAACTTCCCTAACACTACTTAAGGGAATTCCCATGGCTCCTGTCACTGGTCACCACAGAGAAGAGATCAGTGCCAGCCCCTCCTTTACCCCTTGCAAGGAAGTTGTAGCTGCAATGAGGTCTTCCCTCAGTCTCCTCAAGGCTGAACAGACAGAGGGACCTCAGCTGCCTCCTCATATGGCTTCCCCTCAAGGCTCTTTGCCATCTTCATCATACTCCTTTGGACACTCTCATAGTTTAATATCTTTCTTATATTTCTGTGACCAAAATTGCACACAACACTTGAGCTAAGGTTGCACCAATCATTACCTTCAAAGCAGTCACACTATTGCTCCAAGCCTTGGCATCCCCAGATTTACTTTGCAGAAAATAAAACCTGCTGCCTTTCACCAACAGCTATCAGTTGGATTATATATGCCCCAATCATCCATGCTGTGAATTATAGCTGGGATTGTATTTCAGAAATACATTTCAGGGAATTTTAATTTCTAATATTGTTTTCAATTCTCTTCAAAAAATGTCCATGTTAGTGCTAAGAAAATAATTATATTTATTAAAAGATCAGCTTTTAAAAAGCTGGCTCTCATCCTGTTTCAGGTCCAGCAAGTTAGTGACATAGTCTCCGACAATTTTAAATCAGGCTTATTTATTTGTTAATCTTGAACAACTTCTGAAGAAGGATTAGCTACACTGAGGTTTGAAATTTTAATATCTAGTTGCTTTTCACATGTAGCAGAAAAGCTAGACAGATTTTTCATCAAAGCTAGACATATAAATTTTGAGATCCATAATATATAGCACTAAAATATCTCAATTTATTTTCTTGGAGACAAAACATAAGTGTATTTAATTCAAAGAATGATAAAATACAAACACAAAACATTATAAGTTTTAATGAACCTAGCATTTATTCTTCATGTGAAAGAAGCAAAGACAAAATTAATTTTTTAAATACTTAGTAAATACCACTTTTTATTTTATTTTATTTTATTATAGAAGACTTTGAAACCTTTGCAAAATTACATTTACTTTTGGTAGAATGAAACAAGTGTGGATTTTGACCAGTGACTAAGAATACCATGACAACTAAGCCTAATTACTGTGTATCTGAATTGAAAATGTCTTTATCCCTGAAATACTGAATTTACTAAGCAATTACACATGTGCTTCTGCACAGCACAGAACTCAGCTATTGGTGTTGGACTTGCAGTTTTCAGTATAGTGGACGCTGCATCCTCTGCAACACTCAGAACCTCTTCGTGAGTATAAAGGAAACGTTTGAATCACTGGGAGGTTCTTGCCAGTTCAGTCACTGAATGATATTTTTATAGCTGGAGGAAGAGTGATTATTTCTTCTGGCAAAGAAAGTCACTCTATATTTATTTAGTTCCTTCTTTCTTTACAAGAGAACTGTAACGGTTGTTGGCTAAAAAATTAATGATCTCTCTTTTTCTTCTTTCTTTGCTGTCACTCCTGCACATCTGACTAAGCTGAGATTTATAACTAATTCAGTCTTCTCTCAATTTAGCAAGTTCTTATAAAGTCTAACATTGAAAAATTTGCCTCCTTATTCTCTATGCTTCACTTATGAAAAGCCATGGTATATTTTGATTTTGCTTCCCAAAAAGCAGCTGCTAAAAGATATAGCACATGAATCATTACATTACAAATAATCACATTTTCCCTATTAGATATCTGCACACATTCCTGTGGTAATCCATTTGTCTGTATTGCCAGAGCAGATGTAACATCATTTACCATTTCTGACTGATAGTTGGAATAAAACAAATACAATTAGAGACAGAGGACTACCCAGAACTACTGTTTGAGTAGCATTTGGCTTGGTATCACTTCACAACTCAGTTTTCATGTGCAGTTATCTCATGGTAGAGGAGCTTGATCATGTGAGCTCACATTGATGTCCTCATAGGATCAGAACCTACCCCTCACATGGCGGCAACCTGAAGGAAGAGAAACTCTGAAATTTAAAGGGGATATTCTAACAACCTTGATGCCTACCAAGTGCTTCTTTGAGTCACATGGCATAGTCCTTACTTCAAAACTGTACTTGAATTTCTTACCTGGCATCTCCAGGTTGGCAGCCCAAACTGTCATATCATTTAATACAACAGAAATAAATATGGCAGTATCTTCTCTAACTGACTTCTGACACATCTGTTGTCCCATTTTCAACTTTTTTTTAACTTGTTCTTCCTAGAGAACTTTGACTATAATTTGAATTTTTTTAGTGCCTGTTTTTGTCTAACAGAAAAAAACAGTCACGTTGCTGCACCTTTGTACTACTAATTAAGTAAACACTAGTGCTTCATCCTCATTTATAACACCACATGACAACTTCAGCTGAGGAAATATAAAAAAAAAAATATAGCATTTTCTGGTCCCTGATGTCTTTCAATTAGAAAAACAAGTATCTGTTTTCTTTGAAGGAAATACTGTATTATCATTCTGTGGTCCCAATCCAGAAAGCTTTGAAATAACAATGAACATAAAATAGTCTTAATTAAGAAATTAGGATTAATTATGTATGTAAAGTCACATGCATACATATGTACATTTTGGCTGGGGGGAAGATAGGATGCCTAAAAAGCTATTTCTGAAATGATAATTTCTACTGAGTCTGAGGCAAAATCAGTCTTACTTCTTAAGTGGCTTTGAACTGACATACTTTTCTGCTGAAATATATTGTCAGAAAATATAAAAACAAATATACAGTAAAAAACAAATAAGCCAGTAACTGCTGCAATGCAACAAGTTTACTCTGAAAACAATCAAGTGATATTTTTATTTTGCAAGGGTTACAAGTTGTTAATGTTGTTCATAACTTCATGCTGGTAGCTTTGTGAAAAAAAAGAGGCTTAATACAAATGACCCCTGAGGCTTTCGAGATGCTGGTTCTAAAATTATGGTAATCTTGTCTATATTTTGATATTGGTTCACTAGAAAAGTCCCTTATGGATGACAGCTTTGGCAGAACAATGACACAATAATTTGTAGTAAGCTACATATTTGCTGTAAGATACAATAATGCCTGCATAACAGGTAATGAGATTAAGCAAGAACAGAGATTTCTTTAAAATAAAAAATCAAAATGTCACCCTGAAGTGTCAGTGGAAATTCGGGGAGTGCAGATTTACAGTGGATTCCATGTCAAAACCAGCTTTTAAATGCAAATAGCTTAAGGATTAATAAGGTCTGGGACAACAAGTTGTGACTATATCCTTGTAGTTTATATATTGCCAGAGTTTTAAGATGACAGTAACGTCTTTGGGCTAGGGTGGGGATCTCTCAGTAGGTACAACTAAATCATACTTGTTAAATTACTTTGTAACTCACACAACCAGCACAACTGAGATGATTTCATTTATACTTCAACTTTTTTGACATTCTGAAGGTGGAGAAAATAAAATCAGCCATTATAACAATGTAGAGTTCTGACATTTATACCAAAAGCTCTTAGATTTACATTTCCTTACACTGTAGCAGTGGAAGACTAAAGCATACATAAATAATTAAAAAACATACAGAGTCACCAAAAGCGCAGATCAAGTGACAGTCATATGTATAGACAACTGATAAAGCTCCTGCCATTGCTCACTTCCTCACAAATGGACTCAAAGGAGTCAAAATATTATTTTATGTGAAGGAATAATGGTTTTACTGTGACAGTGCTTAAATCCATCATTTGAATGTAAAATAAATCTACTTTGATACATGCTCCCTGCTTTTCTATCGATTAAATTTGTTTCATTCTTTAATAATGACTTATCAGAATCATCCCAACTTTAATTCCATGTGCATTATCTCTTTTTCTGATGAAAATGCTTTTTATAAGAAAATTAGTTTTTAACCTTACAATGTCAGTTTATTTGTACAAACTAAAAAACATAGATTGAATCTCATTTCTTTCTGTATTTGTGATTCTTATGCTTTTCTTTTTAGTGAGCATTTAGATAAAATTCCACCGGACATCAATTGTGCCAGTGAACTATAGCACACATTTAAAATATAAATATGCTTGATGAAGTGTAGATTTTTGACAGTAAATATCCAAGTAACAATAATACAATATTATTAATAATAACACTTCTCAATGCATAATGAGTAATATAAAAAGAAATTAAAAATTAATTATTCTCTCATTTTATAATTTTAAAAGGCATTCCCAGTCCTTTAGCATTCCCTAATGACTCTTTAGACACCATGCCAGCACAGACCTTTCTAGTCATAAATGTCTCAAGGGAAAACACAAACTCCAAATATCTATGCTTTAGGTTTGGTGTTCCTTATGTTGCTTATGAATGCAATTCTTATAAATAGATACTATTTTTGTACATAAAAACTAATGCATGCATATAAAAAAAATCACATAACTAATGATTTCTACTTAAGTCTTTATATGTCAAAAAAGCAGACTATTCACAAAACTTCACAGGAAATTTAACCAATGATTTACATAAACAGGAAACAGCATGGAATTACTGTTTCTTCACATCAAAAAATAGATTTCAGGAACAGGACCTTCATAGGTAAATAAGGTGATCATGTGTTACTTCATTGCAGAAAATGACTAACTCTTTTCCATTCAAAAAGTCTCAACCTGCACTGTGAAAGAACTTGTGAAAAAACTCAATTTATAAAGGAAAGTCAACAAACAACCAGAACATTTAGGAAAACAAAGCAGGCTGAAATGTTCCCTTTAAAGTATTAAACACAGGAGGGGATATCCAAGGACAAAGACGTTACCAAATTATTCTCTTGGATGAGAGGTTTGAAAAAAAATCCAGCTAAGAAGAAGGAGATAATATTATAGCCAGTCTTTAAAAATATAATTGAGGCATCTCTTTCCTCATTATGGACTATAAAACTCCAATTGTTGTATCAGCCTACTCCTCAGACAGAACAGACAGGAAGAGAACGAAATTCACACTGGCTCAAGCCTTTCCATAAGGAATTCAGCCAAATACAATGCCAACACTGTATCATAAATACAAATAAACAAGCAATCATTTAAATGAGTGATATATGTGGCTAGGTGATAGAAGACAAACTGCATAAATAATCTCTCAGAAGCATGTTTTTATGGTATTCAACTTTATAACCAACCCGGAAAGATGGAAAGATTACCCTGAGCAAGATCTAAGTGCTCTTAATATGAGTGACCAGCAAGGTCTTGGCAAGAGGAGGTAGCGATAAAGTGGGAGAGCAACCACAGATGGCTGCAATTGATATAGCCCTGGAACATGAGAAATAGAAATATGAGGTAATATATAATGTGCTTTTAGATGTCTGTCCTAGAGTGACTTT
>WBMY01012700.1:5629-15907 GCA_013397315.1 Donacobius atricapilla | reverse complement strand
ACCCCCCAAATCCTGTGAAAAATGAAAGGGACCGGGAAACTTTGTCCTCCAAATCCCGGGAAAAACAAAAGGGCCGGGCAGAGCTGCTCCAGTGTAACCCCTCTGTCGTTGCTGGACACACACACACATTCACTCGCTCGGGTGAGAAGGGGTTGCCCTGATGTTTCAGCCTTCTGTTTGTGCCTCACAGCGCTCGGGTAGTTTCATGCCCTCTCACTGAAGTGAGTGTTTGTGTGTCTAACAATGACAAGAAGGCAGGAACAGTTCATTACAAATCTGACTCCATTTATAGTATTTCTACAAAGGCCAGGGTCTGTGGGAGACAGAGTGGATCCGTCTCCNGGGGAGAAGGTTGACACCTCTCCCCATCCCGTTGGTCAGGACAACTGCCCATCAGCTGTCCATATCCCTAAAACAAAGAATGTAAACTACCTTGAACTAACAAAAACATCGCTCCGGTTTATAACACCCCTGTGGGAGGAAAGAAACCCTAAGAACTATGAGCGGAGAGACAAAACAAAGCTGAAAAATCAGGGTGACGCGATTTAGCGTCCCTCACTCCTAGGGGCATTCTGGGGCTCTCTCTGCCCCGGTCTGGGGCGCTGTCCTGCCCCTGTCCCCTGCAGGACGGGGATGTCCCCTGCAGGATGGGGATGTCCCCTGCAGGACGGGGATGTCCCCTGCATCCCCTGTCCCCTGCATCCCCTGTGCCCTGCAGGATGGGGATGTCCCCTGCAGGATGGGGATGTCCCCTGCAGGATGGGGATGTCCCCTTCATCCCCTGTCCCCTGCAGGACGGGGATGTCCCCTTCATCCCCTGTCCCCTTCATCCCCTGTCCCCTGCATCCCCTGTCCCCTGCATCCCCTGTCCCCTGCAGGATGGGGATGTCCCCTGCAGGATGGGGATGTCCCCTTCATCCCCTGTCCCCTGCAGGACGGGGATGTCCCCTTCATCCCCTGTCCCCTTCATCCCCTGTCCCCTGCATCCCCTGTCCCCTGCATCCCCTGTCCCCTGCAGGACGGGGATGTCCCGCTGCTGCTGCCGCTGCCCGGAGCCTTTCCCCGAGCCCAGCGCTGCCCCGTCCCCGTCCTGCAGGGACAAGGGACACCAGGAGGCTCCGGGGAGCCGCCGCGGTCTGAGAGTCGCGCTGCAGGGACAGGCATTGCCTCCTCCAAACCCTGGAACAATCAGCGCTGAGCCTTGGGATGGGGATAAAAAGGGACCTCTCGGGGCGGTTGGAGGAAATAATTCCGGGATTGGAGCGCAAACGGGGCTCTGGGTCGTGAGGCCTGGCGGTGGCCGAGCCTCAGCGCCTCTGGGGTGGCTTTGGCTGGCTCCAGGAGCATCCCAAACTCCGGACCTGTCCCAGGACGGGTGCGCAGGTGATAAATACCTTCTATGACGCATGAATTTATGCAGAGAATCCCAGAATATCCAGAGTTGGAAGGGACCCGCAAGGATCATGGAAATCCATTTCCTATCAGACAAAACTCTGCTGTAGACGGAGAATTTTTATTCTTGTCTACCCAGAAACCGGAAAAACGAGGAAGGCAAAATTATTCCGCGGGGAGTAAAAATGAAACTCGTGCATCTTTCCCCCCCTAAGGAAATTGGGAAGAGGATTTCTGGGAGAGGAGCGGGCGGCTGTGTGGGGTCCCAGGCTGAAGCGCTGGGCTGTGGAGGGGACACGGGGACCCCCGGGCAGCGCCGGGGATGCTCCTCGGACAGCCCCAGGCGCCGCAGTTTCCCCGAGGCGGAGGGAGAGCTCCTCCCCCAGCCCCGGGCGGAGGATATGGTGACACATTTCTGGTTTTTGAGGAACAAAAGCAGCAGGATTTCCCAGCTGAGGGCGCCGGGAGCATCCTGCTTTCCCAGCCCCCGGCGCAGCAGGCGGGAGCAGAATGTGCCCCTTGGCCCGGCCGCCCAGGGGAAGCAGTTAAAGGTCATTTCATCTTCCTGAGATCTCATCTGGGGGCAGGAGCAGCGGGGCAGGAAATCTCTGCTCAGGGCCCGGCTCTGCCAGGCTCTGCGGGAGCGTCCCGGGGGCTGCCTGGGCTCCCTGCCTGGCCCTGGTTTAAGCCGGGCTCAGCTTTGCTCATCTCCACCTCAGCCCTCGCTCACAGCCTCGCTGAGCCGGGCTGAGCGAGCCAGAGCCTGCTCCTTTTGTCCTTTGACCTCACCCGACCTCCCCTGGCTGCTCCAAAGGCTGAGGAAAGGGCTTGCAATGGGAACTCTCATTTCCCTCTTCCTTCCCCTCCTCCACCTGCAGGTTGTTCTCCTCTCGGCTCCTGTGGAAAAATGTCACCGTGACCTTAAAATGCTTAAAATAGGTTCCCTGAGGTCCTTTCAGGCAGAAATCCCAGCAAATGTGGGACTGCTGCCCCGGTTCCCGACTTTGCCTCCCTGGAAGAGGTTCCCTGGGGCAGGGAGGTGCCAGGGGCTCTCCCAGCCACGCTCCTGGGGCTGTGGAGGAGCAGAGCTTGGAGGAATCCTCAGCAGGGCTGGGAATACGCACCAGCACCACTCCCCGGCTGCTCCTTGCGCAAGGAATTCGTGCCCAGGGCGGCTGGAAGGGGAAGGTGCGGCTGGAGAGGGGCAGGGGAAGCCGTGGTTGGGGTTTGGTGCACGGCGGGCTCGGGAGTGACAACGGATTTTGTGTCCTTAGGATCCGTCCCGAGGGAATCCGGGGATCCGCCAGGCTTGGACTGAGCTGCTTCTGCCCCTTCTGGTCCTTGGCAGGGCTGTGCTGGAAAGGGACAAGAGGGACAAAAGGGACAAGAGAGACAAGAGGGACACAGGGAATGGAAGTGACAGCGGATTTTGTGTCCTTAGGATCCGTCCCGAGGGAATCCGGGGATCCGCCAGGCTTGGACTGAGCTGCTTCTGCCCCTTCTGGTCCTTGGCAGGGCTGTGCTGGAAAGGGACAAGAGGGACAAGAGGGACAAGAGGGACAAGAGGGACAAGAGGGACAAAAGGGACAAGAGAGACAAGAGGGACACAGGGAATGGAAGTGACAGCGGATTTTGTGTCCTTAGGATCCATCCCGAGGGAATCCGGGGATCTGCCAGGCTTGGACTGAGCTGCTTCTGCCCCTTCTGGTCCTCGGAAGGGCTGTGCTGGAAAGGGACAAGAGGGACAAAAGGGACAGGAGGGACAAGAGGGACAAGAAGAACAAGAGGGACAAGAGGGACAAGAGGGACAAGAGGGACAAGAGGGACAGCAGGGACAAGAGGGACAAGAGGGACAGCAGGGACAAGAGGGACTGGTGCCACAGGGATGGATCAGTCGTGGCCCTGCCTCAGAGCAGCAGCCAGGCCAGGCTGGGATCCCGGCAGGATCTGCTGTTGCCAACATCAGTTGTTTTCCTTCCCAAAGCTCCAGGAATTCGGGTGTTTAGCAGAGAGTACATCGCACCCTTTAATCCATTTCAGCTCCTCGTTTTTACCTTCCCCATCCGCCAGGAGCACTCCAAACCCACTGTGCTCACTCCCGCACCTCCCAGAGCCGGGGCAGCTGCTGGTTTAGGGCAACTAAATCAGAATTTTGGCGATGGTGTCCCTGCCCTGTGCCAGGGGCACAGCACTGGCGTGCCCAGAGTGTTTGGGCACAGTGACAACCAGGTTGGACCCAGCCTGGGGAGGCCATTCCCGATTCTGTGACAGCACCATCAGAAATCAATGCCAAACACGCTTGGGGTGTGAGGCCTTGGGAAGGCTGACCTGGAACAAACTGGACAGAGCTGGAGAATAAAGCAGATATTTATTGAAAGGCCTTTAGGGCACGCCTTGGGCGGGACAGGGCGTGACCAGGGCTACACCCAAGATGGACCCAAAATGGACACAAAATGGACACAAAATGGACCCAAAATGGACCCAAAATGGGCACAAAATGGGCACAAAATGGTCACAAAATGGTCACAAAATGGCTGACTGGTGACAAGGTCTCACACCTTTATCAGTTTGGGTCCATTTGCACATTGGGGTTTAATTGTCCCATTCCAGCTCCAGGCTGTGAGGTCCCATCCTTCTTGTTCCTCCCTCAGCCCACTTTGGTTGTGCTTTTGGGCTGGAAGTTGTCCTTGGTGTGCAGCAGGAGAAGGATTTGTTTTGTGTCCCTGCTCTGTGCAGAGCTGAGTGACGCTGAGTGTGAGCTCAGAGCTGCACCCCCGGGCAGCGCAGAACCTGAAAAACACAGAAGATAAAACTGAAGGTATCAGATGAGTTTAAAATCCCGATCCCCCCCATTTTCCCGCCTGTCTGGGCGGACGCCGCGTGCTAACGAGACCCCTGTGCCGCAGGTATTACAACAAACTGGTGAGGAGCCTGCTGGAGTGCGACGACGACACGGTGAGCACCATCAAGGAGAGCCTGATGGAGAAGCTGGGGCCCAACATGGCCAGCCTCTTCCACCTGCTGCAGAGCGACCACTGCGCCCAGGGCCACCCCCGCGCCGAATCCCTGCGCAGGAGGATCCCGGAGCCGCAGAAGCTGAAGCTGCTCCTCAGGAACCTCCGAGGTGAGGGCTCGGCGCCGGCCCACGCCAAGCGCGGCTCCGCCGAACGCGCCTGAGGACGGGCCCGACCAGAGCTGCTCCAGGAGAGCGCTGCACCCCACGGGCGGCCGACTCGTAGGTATTTCAGCCCCCCTCCAGGAGCTGGGTGCGGTTCCTTAGGGGCTCGTTTAGTTCGTTCGTCTTTTCTGCTCCCCTCGGACGGCGCTCGTGCGTGGGTCTGCGTTCGGTGTCGCGGCTTTACCCGCCAGCCCGGCTCTGGCTCTTCTCTTCCCCACCATAAAAAAAAAAAATCTGTTAGCTCCCCACCAAAAAAAAAAAAAAAAATCTTGGTCTTAAGTAGATCCCCACAGCGGTCAGGCCTGCAGGCACCGAACGCGTGGAGGTTTGTCCCCAGAGTGTTGCGCTGACAGCAGCCAGGCCTGGAGATTCGGCGCCGAGGGGAGGATCCGCTCCTCTCCCTGCGGTGACGAAAGATGCACTAAAAACTCTTGCACACCCTAAAAAACATCCCGCGGGGCTCGTGCCCTGAACCCGCGCTGGCCGCGGACGAACGCGGGCGTCACTCCTGGCCCCGCGGTGCCACGCTCGGCCCCGACCCTGCCAGCAGAGCGCGTTTGAATCGGGATTTACCGAACTCGCCGGGCGGTTTTAGTCGCCGGGACCCGGCGCCGCGGGGCAAACCGAGGTCAAACCACCCCAGGAACCCCCAAACCGGGAGAGGGACGTGTTCTACCCTGGAAAGGGGTGCCAGGCTGTGGCTGGAGCTGGTCAGGAGGCCCCATAATCGTGCGTTGTATTTCAAAGCTCACATCTCTGTACTGTATTTAACTGCCTGAAGCTTTAAACGAAGCCTAACAGAAACAAAGCCTGTCTTAAGATTAGAGTATTAAAGGCCTTGCTCTAACTGTGGTATAAATAGTGCTAAAATCTGTCTGTACTGTACATAAACTCCGCCAGAGTCTGCTTCAAAGGAGCAGAACAGAATGACTTTATTGCCTAAACTGAGTTTTGTAAGTCAGCTCTTTCTTTATTGTTGTTTTATTTTTCCTGGAAGCAGCACCTCTGTCATAGTCAAGAGTTCACGTTCCACTCTGTGGCCTTTTTAGAAAGGAAGAGGGGAAAGGTTTAGGATGGGAATTGCAGGGCCAGGAACAGCCTTTCAGACCTAGAATTGGGGACAAACCCGTAAAAACCCAAGTTCAGGCTGGTCAGTCCTGTCCCCACAGGGCTGCCAGGAGATGCACTTAGACCCACGGCAGAGCTGCGGGGAATTTCGGGATGATCAGATCCTTTGGGAACCTCAGAGGGCAAAAGTCCCATCAGGATTTCCGGGGAAAATCCCCAATTCCCTCAAGCTCCAGCAGGAAAGCCGAGGACCCGGAACGAAGGCTCTGGGAGCTGCTTTTCCTCCTCCTCCTCCTCCTCCTCCTCCTCAGCGGGCTCTGGGAGGAGGAGCAGAGCTGCGAGACCCCAAACCCGCTCCCCACCACAGCCAGGCTCTGGAGAGCCAAAAAAATCCCCTTTGTGGTGTGGGATCCGCCAGGCCAAGCCCAAACCCATCCCCTGGAGCCTCAGATCGCTGGAGAGCTGATAAAGGAGGGATGTCTCTTCCTCATGGAAACCTGAAGCAATAGAACTTTTTTTCTTTTTTTTTTTTTTTTTGTTTTGTGTTGTTTGGAAAACCACAAAGCCTTTAAACCAGAACTTGCTGCTAAAATATCAAAACCAGATGCAGCGGCAGCGTTTCAGATGTCGCTGTCTTCACGAAGTGTAGCCCCAGAAGTGCTGGCAGGGAATTGGAGGCAGCCAAAAAAATTTAAAAAAAAACGTTGCTGACATCAGCGGAGGGTGGGAATTTGTGATTTTTTTTTGGGGGAGAGGATCCTCCAGGGCAAGGAAGAGGCAGAGCTGCTCCTTCCTGAATCAAGCAGGGATTGAGGCCGACACAAAGAACTTCTGAGAGGTGGAAACCAAAAACTTCTGGAATATCCCGGCCCTAAAATTGAGATTATGTTTAGCAATTGATCCCAGGGGTGCATCCCTGACTTCCTGCTGGGAGCCAGGGAATTCTGCTGGGCTTTGTGCATCCCGTCCCCGCTTCCATTTGGGAATTGGTCACAAAAAGCCTTTCCCTGGCTCGGGGCAGGGGCCAAACCCCACCCGGGAGGCTCTGCTGGAGCTCCGGAGCTCCCGCGGGGGGATCCCAAAGCTCCCGGGAGCTCTCCCAGGACACCTGGGCAGGGATATTCCCCACAGAACGCAGCTTCTCCACCCTCCCACTCCTCTGCTACCCCGAGGCAGGTGCCTGAGGCAGATTTGGGGCCGGGGAGGAGCCTTGGCCCTCCCAATCCCATCTTTTTTTTTGGGAGGTGCCCTAATGAAATTCCCCTTCCCAGCAGCGATTCCCGCTTTGCCTCCTGAAGGTGGCTGGGAAGAGGATTCCCTGTGGCAGGATTTGCTGCCGTGCCCCGGGGAATCCTCCCCAGAGCCCCAGGGAATCCCCCCTGCGCCACCCGCGTCCCAAAGAGCCACAATTCCCAACTTCGGAGCTGCTTCGAGGCCGTTCGTGTCCCCGTGCCGGAGCAGGGAGGAATTTGGGGTCTCTCATCCCTGCCCTCAGCCCAGCTGGGCACTCCCAGGTCAGGAGAGGGGATCTGGAGGCTCTTCCCACCCCTTGGGGAGGATGGAAAGGTCTGGATTTAGGCGTGGGAGATCCCTCGGGACGGGGAATGATCCCCAAGACCAAGTCCAGCAATTTCACCTGGGAGTTCGTCTCCGCTTTAATTTTTTCAGTCTCGTGAAAGGATTTTTCTCTCGGGGGCGGGGAGGGGCTTCTCTGGGAAGGTTTGCATGAGTCTCATGGTCTGTTTGCACTTTAGACGTTTTTGTGCCATTATAAATCTGCGTTATTTGTATTTATAATTTAAAGAGACCTAGAAAAGGGAAAAGGGAGAGAGTTTGAGGGGTTTGGGGAGGGGGGAGGGGATTTTTTTTGTTTGTTTTTTGGGTTTTTTTTTGCTGAGTACTGGAATAAACAGTGAGCATATCTGGTATATGTCCTTATTTATTGTTTCCGTGACATTTGTAAAGCTCCGTGTGTTCACATAAAGGTGATTTGAAACATATAGCGAGGAGAGAGAGGCGAGTTATTTTCTTTGCTTATTTTTATAATTAAAGATGCATAACGTAATGAGGCCTACGTTGGATTTTCTTCTGCAATGAAATAAAAAGTCAAATTTAAGGGGGTTTGGTGTGCGAGTCTTTATTGGGCTGTTGATGCCAGCAGAACAAAAATGTTGGATTTCCCTTGGATTGAGCATCAGAGCTCTGCTGTCTATGCATCCCTGACCTGGGGGTAAATTTCCATCCATGTATAACCTGAGGATAAATTTCTATGCATCCCTGACCTGGGGATAAATTTCCATTTCTCCCTGATCTGGGGATAAATTTCCATTTCTCCCTGATCTGGGGATAAATTTCCATTTCTCCCTGATCTGGGGATAAATTTCCATTTCTCCCTGATCTGGGGATAAATTTCCATTTCTCCCTGATCTGGGGATAAATTTCCATTTCTCCCTGATCTGGGGATAAATTTCCATTTCTCCCTGATCTGGGGATAAATTTCCATTTCTCCCTGATCTGGGGATAAATTTCCATTTCTCCCTGATCTGGGGATAAATTTCCATTTCTCCCTGATCTGGGGATAAATTTCCATTTCTCCCTGATCTGGGGATAAATTTCCATTTCTCCCTGATCTGGGGATAAATTTCCATTTCTCCCTGACCTGGGGATAATTTTCACTCCATCCATGACCTGTNGGATAATTTTCTGCCCCCCCGTGGAGGATTTTCCAGCCCCAGACAGGCACAGCTCACACCCTTGTGGTCCAAAGGAGCCTCTTTCTCTTGGCAGCTGGAAAATCCCAGCTCCCCCTCGGAGCCGTGGCTTTCACCAGGATTTTTAAATTTTTTTTTTTTAATTTAAATTCAGTTCCTGGGCTGCTCGGGGTGACCTCCAGCGGCCGCGGATGCCTCCCAGCCTGGCTCAGGAAGTTGCTCGGGCTCAGGGATGGATTTGCAGGGTGTGGAGAGGCACAAATGGGAAATTTCAGCCAGGCAATAGCCGATAACTCCTGAGGAATTTCCCCTGCCCTGGGAATTGTGGGCTTGGATGGAAGCGGGGCCATGCCTGGGATTTCAGCGAGGGATGACATCAGAGAGACACAAACGAAGCAATTCTGGGTTTAGGAGTTTATTTAATCCAGATATTTTCAGTTACGTCTTCGGGCTGGAATCCAAGGGCTCTTTCCTCAATCTAAATAAATCTCCCANCTGGGGATAATTTTCAGTCCATCCATGACCTGGGAGTAATTTTATCCACGTATAACCTGGAGATAAATTTCCGTCCATGTACAAGCCGGGGATAAATTTCCATCTATCTCAGACCTGGAGATAAATTTCCATCTGTGTACAACCTGGGGATAATTTTCAGTCCATCCCTGACCTGGGGGTAATTTTATCCACGTATAACCTGGAGATAAATTTCCATCCATGTACAAGCTGGGGATAAATTTCCATCCATCCACAACCTGGGGATAAATTTCCATTTCTCCCTGATCTGGGGATAAATTTCAATCCATCCCTGACCGAGGGATAAGTTTTTATCCATGTATAACCTAGGGATAATTTTCAATCCATCCCTGACCTGGGGATAATTTTCAATCCATCCCCGACCTGGGGATAATTTTCTGCCCCCCCGTGGAGGATTTTCCAGCCCCAGACAGGCACAGCTCACACCCTTGTGGTCCAAAGGAGCCTCTTTCTCTTGGCAGCTGGAAAATCCCAGCTCCCCCTCGGAGCCGTGGCTTTCACCAGGATTTTTAAATATTTTTTTTTAATTTAAATTCAGTTCCTGGGCTGCTCGGGGTGACCTCCAGCGGCCGCGGATGCCTCCCAGCCTGGCTCAGGAAGTTGCTCGGGCTCAGGGATGGATTTGCAGGGTGTGGAGAGGCACAAATGGGAAATTTCAGCCAGGCAATAGCCGATAACTCCTGAGGAATTTCCCCTGCCCTGGGAATTGTGGGCTTGGATGGAAGCGGGGCCATGCCTGGGATTTCAGCGAGGGATGACATCAGAGAGACACAAACGAAGCAATTCTGGGTTTAGGAGTTTATTTAATCCAGATATTTTCAGTTACGTCTTCGGGCTGGAATCCAAGGGCTCTTTCCTCAATCTAAATAAATCTCCCATTGAAAAAAAATAAAATAAAATAAAATAAACAATCCCAAAAGCAAAACAAAGCCCAAACCCAACAGACGTGGCCGGAGTTCCAGAGCGGGGAGCAAATCCCAGCCCTTCTGCCGTGGCTTTGGAATCCCGGAATCGTGGAATTCTGGAACGCTTTGGCTTGGGAGGCACCTTCAAGCCCATCCGGAGCCCCCCGTGGCGTGGCAGGGACCATTNAATCCCCGCCGCTCCAGGCACCTCCAGCCCTGCCCAGCCTGGCCTCGGGCACCTCAGGGATGGGGAAATCCTCCGGGAATTCCATCCCAGCCCCTTCCCCACCCTCCGAGGGGGGTAGAGCTGCTCCAACCTGGCCTTGGACACTCCCAGCGGTGTGGAAACCTTAGGTTCCCTTGGAATTCCATCCCAGCCCCTCCGCACAGGCAGAACCGCGCCTTTCCCACCGTGACTTTGGGATGCTCCAAGCCGTTATCCCGCCGGGAATTTCCGGCCTGGAAGGGCCCCGCAGGGGTGAAGCACTCC
>WBMY01012678.1:181127-201106 GCA_013397315.1 Donacobius atricapilla | reverse complement strand
TCTGAAGGCACCGTGACAGGCTCTGAAGTTAGATCAAAAGATGTGACTGAAGGCTGACTGCTTTTTTTAAAAAAATATAATACTATTATCATTATGAGCAAAATTCTTTCTGACTTTAAAATTTTCTAATTTCTTTCTAAAATAATTAAAGCAATAAAGTAAAAACATAAAACTCCCAACATTTTGAACATTTTTATTTTCTTCTTAAATGGATGGCTGAAATGACATCTTAGTTAATTGACACTTCTGAATTAACATGATTAATCAGAAATATAACTGTCAGGAGAGTGGGCTGGATTTTAAAATCTAATTTCTAGTAATGACTGATTTTTCCAAAGTAAAATAAGTAGCATTTTTTGGTTTGCTTCTTGCAGGTGAAATGATTGATGATTTGAAGTTTTAGGGTTTTAGATGGTTAGTTTAAATTCTTAAGTTCTGCATAAGAAAGTCCAGTTGTTGGAATTATATTTTGTATTTTTTTTTAATATGGAGTTGAGCTAGAAAGATAGGATAGGAAAGGACTTATTATTTGACTTTCATTTTTTATATTAAATACATAAAATGTATTTCAAATGGAGCAAAAATGTTTAATATAAAGGACTATCTTGTAGTGGGAATGTGGTGAGTTGACTTTGGGTAACTGCTAGACAACCACCCAGCTGCTCTCTCACTCCCATTCCTTAATAGGACAGGGAAGTAAATAAGCTTAAAACACTCGTGAATGGAGATAAAGACAAGGAGATCACCTACCAATTAGTGTCAAAGCAAAACAAATTCAATTTCGGAAAAATTAATTAAATTTCTCAACAATTAAAAGTTTAACCAAGATGGTGAAACACAAAAGTAAAGCACCTTCCTCCCAGGCACTTTTTCCCCCCAGATTCAACTTTTCTCCCTCATTTCCAATGCCTTGACCTCCTCCTTCATCAGGTTTTGCAAGGAAGGTGGGGAATGGAGATGGAGATTGTGATCAGTACATAATGGTTTCTGTCTGCTGCTTCTTCCTCTTCATACTTTTCCCTTGTTCCTGAAGAGCTCATCTCCATGGGCTGCAGTCCTTCAGGATAAAACCTACTCCAACGTTGGGTCCCTCGTGGGCTGCAGTGTGGGTATATGGACCAGCATTGTTTCATAGGCCACAGGGGAATGTGCTCCAGTACCTGGAGTACCTGTTTCCCTTCCTTTCTCTCTGATTTTGGTGTTTGCAGTATTATTTCTTATGCCCTTTTTTTTTTTTTCCCCTCACTCCTCACTGCTGTGTGGTGTTTTGCTCTTCATTAAATATGCTTTGCCAAGGGCACCATCATCTTGGCTGATGGATCCAGCACTGGTTGGTCTGTTACAGATCCAGCTGGAAACAGCTGTGTCCAGCACGGGCCAACTCTCAGTCTCCTCACAGAGGCCACCCCTGTAGCTCCCTTCCTGATACCAAAACCTTGGGACCTACACCTGATATACACTAACACTGGAAGGATGCCCTTATACTTTCTATTTAAAACATGTACAAATGCACTGTCAAAAACCAAAACCAAAAACATTGGAAGGAGGAACTGAAAAAGTGTACTACTATGAATGCTTCAGGAAAAAACAAAACAGAGAAAAGAGGATGACATTGCTATGATCTACAAGAGTGTTAAATGCTTCTGGAAGGAAGAACAAAACAATCAGTTCTCCCTGCCTAGAGAGGATGGAAACTGAATTAATGGGTTTGAATTACAGCTTGGAAGATTTAAGATAATATTAAGTAAAACTTTCTAATGACATGGATCATGACAACACTCAAACAGATTGCCTGAGGAGCTTTTAGAGTTTCAGTCACTGAAAATCTCTAAGGACAGATTAGGTAAGCATCTATCAGAGTTGACAGGTACAGTTGATTTTGCCTGCAGGCAAAAGCATAGAGTAGATGACCTCCTGAGGTCTCTTTCAGACTTTTTCTCCCATTCTCTGATAGGCAGTGGTTTGGTCTACAAGTACATCCATGACTTCAATGAGCATATTCATAAAAAAAAGTACTTCTTAGAAAAACATTTGCAGAGATGCCTGTTTTTTTGAAAGTAAATATGCATAAAAAGAGTAGAGGTATGCATAAAAGGAGTAGAGCTCCTGGTTGAAAATGTAATCCACAGTTCTCTTTCTGATAAAAAAAATAACATCCTAAATAGATTTTTTCCAGACTGCAGGTTACAGTTGGGTTTGAATTTTCAAGGTGTGCATGGAAAGCCACACTGCCTCCCTCACCATTATAAGCAGAGCAAAATACTGAAACACATTTAAATCTTCTATATGTTTACAACATATGGCTTTTATAGAGATAAACACTTTAGTAATGGGCACTTAACTTACACTCAGAAGGTGGTGTATCTTTGCCTGAGTAACTGCCTGAGTATCTGCATGGAAATCTCTAAGGACAGGTCAGGTAAGCATCTATCAGAGTTGGCAGGTACAGGTGATTTTACCTGTGGGCAAAAGCATAGAGCTGATGACCTCCTGAAGTCTCTTTCAGATTGTTTTTCTCTCATTCTGCGATAGGCAATAATTTAACTCGCAAGTACTTTTGACTTCAATAGAACTTTATAATAAGAAACTTGGAGTTCTTTCACTGAGTAATCTGACCAAATACCTGCAGTTACAGACATTTGCATATCTACACCGGAAATTTCCTATGCAATCAGTGGAGAGGAACAGGCACATTGTTCAGCTCACTTATTTTCAATGTTGCCTTTAGAATGAGATGAGTTTTGCCCTGGACATACTTCTTTATTTCCAATGACCATGAAGAAAACCAGAAATGAGCAGCTGAAAAATAGACATATGTAATAAACAGGTAAGTAAATGAATATCACTCTTGGATAGATTTTTCATGTTGTATATCATCCCTTCTCTTCACACAGCCTCTGTGGAATAGAAAGAACAGTTGGCTTCTTTGTGAAGATGTGGAAATGAAGCCCAGGACAGTTAAAAGAATTGCTCAGAGTCACACCACAAAACTCACCAGAAGAGAAACCTAAGTTTGTAAAGTCTCTGAGTGTTCCACAGAATTTTTTATATTTTTTTTTAGGTAACAAAACCGAATTATTTAACAAAGCATGTGTTTCTAAGACAGTCATCATCACAAGTCTGTTGGTGTTGCTATTCTTGATTTATCCCTCCAAACAGACACCAATTTCCTTAGCTAGATTATTAAATGAAAAAAAAAAAAAGAAAACAGAAAAAGAAAATTGTTCTGTGTGAGGAGTGAGAGGACTTTCTAATTAGGATTCTGCAAAACATTTGAAGATTACATAATAGAAAATTGCATGGTGGTACAAGGATGGCAAATCTACAAAAATATATATCTTCAGAATGAGCATAATCTTACAAACATCCATGCGGTAAAATATTCATTTTTTTCTGATTTGGAGATGAATAAATTATCTTCCAGGCTAAAANTATTTTTATTAGTTTAATCCCAGGATGGATCCAGGTGTTTTCCTCGGGATCCAACTGTTTTCTTCAGAATGCCTAGTAAAAAGGAAACATAAGTACGGAACACTAAAGTTGATAAATGCCTAGTACTTTTAACATTTTTTGATCAAGAAGAATTGCCAAATATATTTGTATGGGAAAAATCATGGTTTATCTTCAGCTATGTGGCAAATGATTCCAGTCCTACCAGAGAAGGTACCCTAGACAAATAAACTTTAAGAATTTTTTTTTTAGCTTCTAACTTTTCACAAAATTCAATAGGTCTTGATGTGCATAGTTTGGTCATAAATATTTGAGGTGTAATCCTCGTCCCATTTGAGAAGAATAATAACAATCCCTTGGTGTGAACAAAAGAAATATTTCCTTCATGCAGGGATTGGAGCTCTAGAAGCCAGTGTCTGGAATGTATATTTAGTTCTGGAAATTGAGACCTGGGAAGGGAAAGGAGGAAAAAAGCAAGAGTAGAGAAAATAGCTTTTTTACAGCGTAGGAAAAACATGCAACAAAGACTCCGTAGGACACACAGAAGTACTTTGTGACACACATTAAAACCCTGCCTTCTTTTCCAACTCCCATGATGTTCTCCAAAACTATTTCTGCATACAGACAGCTCTTACATTAAATTCATTATCTCATATTGGGGATGATTCTCACCTGGGATAATGTACCCTGTTTTTCAATACAGAGAGACTTCAAAGGGCATTAGATCTAAGTCCCCTGGTAATTCTGTTCATCTAATGTTTACCATGTTCCTTGATCCAGGTGGAAAAATCCTGTAACATGTGAGGTACAAATCAGAAATATTATTGAATGCTTCTGAATAAAAGCAGTAAAATAATACTGTTAAGGTTCTTAAAAATTTCGAGTTGATATAGATGGTTTTGAACTACCCAGCACATGAACTGTCAGATCAGGGGTAATGCTGGCAATGACAAGAAGCAGCTACAAAGCACAGGATATATTTCTTAAATTGCTATATGCGAAAAAAGTCATCCATTAGCAGCATTATTTTATTCAGACTAAAAGGTCTTAGCCAATAATATTTGTGAGAAAAGGTGTCTGGCTATATGCAAATACTAATCCATCTTTTCAGTAAAATGGAATACAGAGGACCAGGGAAAACTGAATGAAGCTTCCTCCTGTTAGTACTTCTGGGGACAAATCTGGGCTCTAGCTGGAACAAGCCTCCACAAAAGTGCAGATGGTGTCCCCATGATGTGGTCTTTAAATGCGTTACACAATGACTTCAGCCCTAATTTTTCTTCTAACACAACATATGTGATTTTTTTATGTACTCTCAGTGAGGTAAAGCCACACAGAAATCCTCCACAGAGGAGGAAACTTGTTCTGCTCTGTACAGAAAAAACAGTTTGCACCAGGATATTGTCCTCCATCAAAATAATAATTTAAGAATAAATGTGTAGAATACTAGGCATTCTTGAACAGGACTGTTTTAACTTATCTGGTTGAAAATCCAACTAATTTAATTTGAAAGCTTTTTCTGAAGTGCAGCAAGATGGAATTCTAAATATCTATTCTTTACTTAAAATCCACTTCTTGTTGATGAGTACTATGATAAGTCTAAACCAGAAAATTCGATACTGATTCAAAGATAGATATCAACAAATGTAAAAATTACAGGAAATAAACCAGTGGAAATTCACATTTTTCTTTCATTTCTGCAGATTCTTCATTTGATACAGAAATTTCAAACAAATTTGCAGTTTATCATTTTTCAAAAAGTTTTCTGCACAGGGATTCTTACCAGTGCTATGTTTTATACATGCCAGATTATGTGGCAAGAGGAGGCCATGCAGCATGTAACTCATGGCCACATGGCTGGCCCGTAGGAATGCTAGGACACAGCGGCTCATGCCCTGATTCATTAGTGGTACTGAAAATTGAAGCACAACAGGCATATTAGTCTAGAGTTACACTAAGTAAATCTTACATTTCATTACTACCTCTGCTTTCTATCATGGTGTATACTTTGTCTTTTCTTTTTATACTTCTGGTTAAATTTATTATTTAATGTATTAAATATATTTTGCAAGCCTTTTTCTTTATCCTCACTCTTTCTATACCAAATAAAAATAATCCTTTTTTCTTTTTTCCCGTTCCTTCTTTCTATATCCACTACAAGTCTGATGGTAATTTAACTATGAATCCTGGGATGTTGTGTCCAACCTTTTCTTCTTTGCTCAGCCTGCAAATTCCAGATACAGTTTGCTCTTTTGAATTAGCATGCATGGCTTTTCTATATTGAAGTTCTTAAACTCTCAGTCCAGTCATTGTCTCTAATCAGTTCTCACAATTACTTGAAGTTCAGCCTTTCAAAATCAAAATCCTTACTTACAGACATGCTTTTGTTTATGCCATAGAACAGATGGGGATTATTAAATTCAAGGTTTTCTGCAGAAAGCCTCTTTACAACATGACTCTAATGTTGTCATGTACTTCCTTTTACATCTGTCTTACAACCTCTATTTAAAAGTATTTACTGATGATAGAGGAGAACTACTAAGCAAAGGAATAATAGATATTAATATATTATATGCTATAAAGCTCCATCTAAACCCAATGGTATTAAAATCACAAGTTCAAGCATTCTAAACTGGGAATTACAAAAATTGAAATTGCAAAAATCAAAATGACCCTAACAATTATTTGTATCCATTTCTGATGATCATCATGCTAATGTATTTAGCTATGCAATCAGATCTCACTTGCATTTTCCACAGGATTTCTCCCTCGGGTGGTGCACAAAATACATGAAGAGGAAGATGAAGATGTCATCTTCCATTGGAAATATATATACCTCAATTTTTAAGGAGCTGAATCATTCACTCAAATCTTTACAAAAATATACCACAGAAATTGCAGAAATACTGTATTCCAGGCAACTGGCTCACTTCTCAGATTCAGTCACAGCAGTGTATGCCATTGTCACATAAGGACTGAATCCTCCTGCGTTCAGTGGGGAGCAACATGCGAAGAAGAACTAATTAAGTATCTCCAGTGTGAGGCAGCAAATTGGCATGAAAACACCTCTCCAAAAGTTGTTAAAGTAGACATGTGACTCATTCAAAACTCACAAACAGTTTTGGGCTACGCTGGTAGATGTTTCTCATGGAAACTAAGAACCATGCAGACCATTATAGCTTGACTTTCATTTATGTCAAAATGAAAGTGTATTCCAAATAGTCTTAGTGTGACTCTTGTAACCTTTCCTCAACAGTGACAAAATGGTACTATTATTTAGCAGTTGCATAGATTTTTCATATGACCATTTCCAAAAAGTTTTTGGAGATGGAAAGACTCAGGCAACATAGAAGGACAGTGTATATCTGAACATAAAAAATAAATGGATTACTACAAATTGGATACTTTAAAATAAAAAGCTTTCCTTAAACTGAAAATTGGAAGTAAACTTTTTCTTTTGCAATCTGATCCTGTAACTCACTTTCACATTGAATAGGCTTATTTTAAAATAACTAGGTAAATTAGGAAATGGGGGGTAATTTACCCTGAATTCTGAAAAAACCCCCAGTAAAATCCTTAGGCTTTTAGAATGGTTTAAGCCTCCTAAATTGTCATGCAACCCTTTAACACAATATAATTTGCCACTAGGAAGGGATCTAGCTTACTCAAAGTCATTATATTTTATTTTAAGAGGGTGAAAAATATCACCTTTGTGATGACAAGGTGATAAAGAAGGTAGGAAAACATAATGAAAGAGCTCTGAAAAACTATAATGCTCATAAAAGGGTTTTCTGCTGTTAAAATACACAGGTTGAATTGAGTTTTGTTGTTTTCTCAGGAATGCCCTGGGCTAGAGGGATTGAAATGAAAAGGAAGATTTGATGTCATTTCTAATGAACATAAAACTTGACTTTTTTTTTTAATTTGTAAAAATTAGGAACAATTCTTTTTTGTCTTACAGAGCACTGAGGAAAGTGCCATGTTATCTCATAATTTTTTGTCTAACAACCATGGAATACTATCTTTTAAGAAAATCACAACATGCTTTTCCTTTTTTCTTCCTTTCCACAGTTACCATGACAACCATAGAATTTCGGTAGGGATAAAACCTTTGACAAGCACATTGTCTTTATGCTTTTAAAGTCTTCATAGCAATATAGATGATCAGACAGGCATTATTAACAAGGCTGAGCATTACACAAGTGTGACAGCTACACAAATAACCTGAGCAGGTCAGGAAAAATGGTATTTCCTGTCAAGACCGTGATATAAAACAACAACAGAATTTGTCATTGCAGTAACAAACATTAAAATTATGTCTTACTTTTTATGTGAGCAGTGGGTACAGAGGGATATTTTCCACTAGGGTGAATAGACCTGATACAAATGGAAAAAGGTGTCCAAAGACCAGCTCAACATCCAGCCCAGTGCAACAGCAGTCCAACTTCTTGATTAAATTAGAGAAGTTTAAAGAATAGTGCAAAACCCAAACACTCTCTGAGGATCCTTGTCTTGTTTCAGATGACCAAGACATCAAAAATGTCAGACACCATCTTTTCCTAGCTATTAAAGCTATTAAATAGCTTTTGATAAGACTAAGGACAGGTCTTTTAAATTCTTTGCAGTATAATTCAAATTAAAAATGTGATACTTCAAAAAAGGGTTTCATTCTGATTTGGAACTAAAACAAAACCTTAAAAAAACCTCCTAGAAACAGAAATGGGGAAAACATATAATTTTCAGGTGTTTTTTGCTTAGCTACAGCAAAAAAACAAGCTGTTGTAATAGTTGGGGTTTTTTTGTTAATTTGGTAGATTTGCAAAATTTATCCTCTGTGTTATTTTATAGTTATTAGGTCATGGCTGCATATTCACCTACAGCACTATTACTGGCATGTGACAGTAAGAAAAAAATATTGAAATATTTTATTATTCTTAAAATCAATCCCCAAACTGATTTGGGCATTTTTCAAACACTGGTCCTCTTTTTTTTTCCCTGTGTAAAACACTTTATTACAAACCTAAAAAGGAGATTGCTTAATTTAAGTATCAAACTGCTTCATATTTTCTTTTCAAAGCAGTCTTTACCTAAAAAATTTTAGCTAAAATTAAATCTTTTAAAAACATGTCAGTTCTACATAAAAGCATATTTTCAATGACACACATTTACCTGAAAGAATTCTGATCAGTTTGGCTGGCTATAAATAACTATTTGTTTCTCTATTTAATTTGTGTTCGCAGTGGCACCAACAGTGCACAAAATGTTAAAAACATTGGAATGTATGTTGTGGGAGAGCCACAACATTGTATTAGTCTTTCATTATTAAGCTCTGACTACTTCAAACTCTGAACCAAATTTTCAGAGTTTTTTGAAAAAAAAAAAAAAAAAAAGATTTTTTTCTCTTAGCCAAGAGAAAATGGGAAGTTCCTATAACTGATAGTTCTTGCTATTGAAGGTCTGATGAGTACCCAGTATCTTAAGTACATACACTGATACTGGACAAGCTGCCAAACTCCATCTGCTCAGTGACATTTGTAAAGACAACTAAGAGAAATCAATTGTGTTGCTTGAAACACACAGTTCAAAATTTGCCTTGGAGGTAATCAGAAGGAATTCTGCTTAATAGTAATAGGGGATGTATTTTTGATATTTGACAGACTCATTTCACATGTCTAGCTAAGCCATAACTAATTATTTCTTTTAGCCAAATTAGACCATCACAGCCCATGGCTGGAGAAGAAGATGGCAAAAATCTTGTTGGATGGGCAGGGTCAGGGGGAGGTGGCCAGTGGGGAGTGCTCTACATGGCAGCCTGTGACAAGAGGTACCACAGGGCTCTGCACTGGGACCTGTCAGGTTTAACAGCTTTATCAGTGAGCCCCAGGTACTAATGGAGGGCACTTTCATCAAGGCTGCAAGTGACCTCAACCTCAAATTTGGGAAAACAGTAAATGTGATGAAGGGCAGCACCACCATCCAAAGGGATTTAGGCAGGATGGAGAAAGGGCCCAACAGGAATCTCAAGAAATAAAACAAGCACTGCACCTGCAAAGGATGAATCCCAGGCACCAACACATGCTGAGGACAGACAAACTGGCACAGATCACTGAATTATTTTCTCATAGCGACATCTAATTTGAAGACATTGGAGGGTGCATATCAGTACTGATATCCCTGTTTATACTGTGTTTGGTCATATCCCCTGAAGTTTTGGTATGACATGGAGTCATACAACTCTCACCAGATTCTGTTCTTCAGAGTGGCATAAGGAACACCACCACTGAAATTTATTATCAGGTGAAAAGAGGCAAAGAAAGCAACTTTTCTGAAGTCCTTCACATCACCTAGGAGCTTTTCACATATTTGTCTGTCTGCACATGCAAAACACAGTTACATACTTAATCATTTTTGGTACAATTAATAAAAGATAGGGTATAGAGGCGAATAAATTGCTACGGATTTTCCTTCTATTAATTTAAAAATTAATTAGCCTTGAAGAAAAGACTGTGAACAACACTCTGAATAATTCTGTATTTAGAATCTTAGCATTTGCAACACAGAGCAGGAAAATCCATAAAAAACAAATCTGAAGGATCAGGTTCTTAATTATTGTCATTTTTCATTCTTTCACTTTTGGTGTTATTTTAAGTTGAAGGAAAGAGTATAAAAACAACAACCTCTCAAGCACATCAAAGGTTTCCTCTTAATTCAAGGGAACACAATGTTTTTATATATCATGCCTTACTTTTAACTATTCGTGTTCAAAAAATGTTACTGTAGACATTGAACAGGAATATTAAGACTTCATGATTATTAGCTAGGTATGTTCGAAAAGGATCAATTAATGATGTTGCAGTTCTGTTAACTGGAATGATGTTTTCTTAAATAATTTTCAAATAAATCCTAAAGTATGAATGATATTAAAATTATACATTGATACGAGTTGAGAACTGATAGATGTCATGTAATAGGCTGGGTGGTTGCTTAGGACTGAGGCTAATTAAAAAGAATTATTACAATTGTTCAGACTCCACACACATACGTTGATGGAATTCAAGTCCAAGAGGGTTTTCACCTTGATAGGTCTGCCTCTTCTTGGCAAAAGCAATAATGGCAATTACAGCAGCAAATTAAATTGATAAATACATGGAAACATTTTTCATACACATATAAAAAGTAAATCTGATATTGTCTTTTTAGATAATTACAAATCTGATTGGCAAAGGCAATATCAAAAACATTTCATTTGTCTTATTATGTGACTTTCTAACTAAAATTTGACATTCAGCAACAACCACTGTAAAACATTCGTGTTATGTAGACTAGATAAAAAATCTTTATAATTATACTCTCTCCAAAACAAACAGTAAATGAAAAATCATAAACAAATTCATGAGTTTAGTGCTGTCTGTTCTGGACTCAGTGTTATTTAGTTTGTGTATTGGTGATTAGAAACATATAATAAAATCAATTTTTAAAAAGTTTCCATGTGACACAATTATTGACTCAAGTGATAAATAATATATACAGAATTCTGAATCACTCAGTAATCTGAATTCATTTTTAAACATCATGCATTTTAATGCTGCCATATGCAAGACTGTACATCTAGGAACACGGAAAGTAGGTCACACTCACAGACATAAATGTTTCTTGGAAAGCCGTTGTCTCTGAAAGCCTTTGCGGTCTGGTGAGTAACCAGCTGAACAGGAGCTCCCAGTAAAATACAGTGACTAAGACTAATGTAGCTCTTAACTATATAAATTGAAGTAAAGAATGACAGATTATAGATACCATATTTCATCTGTATGGTATTATTGACTCCATTACTAGAATCACATGTCCAGTCCTTAGGTATACACCTCAAGGTTGGAAAGTCTCTGAAAATGAACAGATTTACAGAATCTTCAATACAGTAACACTTTGCAAAAAAATTTCAGTTTGGTTCATTTATAAAATAAGTTAATCATGGTCTGCAGGGAAACCTCCATTATATCCCATATTTAGCTTCAGATACATCTTGACCCATCTTTGTGTGGATTTAAACATGAAAGGAAATCTTCATCCATCCAAAAGGTGGAAAAAAGTTCAGTGTCTAAACATTAATAAATACTGCAGTCAGACTAGGAATAAGGTATACATTCTTCATTTAAGACAACTACAGAAAAAAAAATTCCCTAAAGATGTGTTGCTTTTTACATTGTTCTCTCTCCTGATATAGAGAGGGTTGCCTGTTTAAAAATATGCACTAGTGCAATCAGAAGGAAAGTAAGGCATTTACAAAATGGAAGATGAAGAATTGTGGACTGTTTGAAACCAGAAATCAGATCAAATGACTGAAGTGACAAGAAGCAGCTGAGAACATGCCAGTAAGATATATTTTTATTGGAAAACTGATTTTTGCAGACTAGTTAAAGACACAGATCTGGAATGAGTGAAGCCTTGGCTTTGCCCTATTCTGTGTGACCCTGAAGCAGATGAGAGTTCCTGGAAGGAAATAAGTATGTTCATTCAGCTAATAGCATAGCTTGCCTCTGACCTTTCTTTATGGGTGTCTCAAGTGCAACATTTTCCTAATTCACCTCATTTAGTCTTCTTTCGTTAGTGTTGTGGATGAAACCTAATTCAGGATCATCCCTTGAGCACCACCTTTGTGTCTAAGGAGTTGATCTTCACATCTTGAAAATTAGAGTTTGTCTAAACCTGAATTCTTTGTAATACTTCTAATACTCAGTCCTGTATTCATCCATGCAGCAAAACTATAATTTTCCATTCTAAATATTGTGACTTTTCTCTGCTCTTGATATTGTGAGTATCAAATATTGAATATTTATTTGTCAGCAGCAGAGCAAAAGGTGTTTTCCGAGCCTTCTGTTTTAGTCATCTTGTCTCTCATTGTATTTCTGAATTTGTTTCTCTTCTGCACTGCATGAAGACATAGAACATTAAGTTGTAGTTCAACATTGAAAAACTCAGTCCTTCTTACAGAGAACTGATGATGTCAGCAGTTATTCTTCATTTCCTAAATTTTAAAATAAGCATCTCTATACATTCTGTTATGTTTCTTATGCCTGGGAAAAATCTCACTAAAACAATCTCATCATTTTGCTTCAAACCCCTCAACAGACCTTACTGCTCTTGTGTTTTTCAAACACTCAGTATGAAACTTACCACATATTCAAAATTACCTAATTGGTTTCCTATGTTTCCTCAAAAATCTTTGGATAGACAGCTGTCTCCTCTTGCTTTATACACAAATGATGAGATTTTTTGAACAGTGAATCATCAGTTCATCCTGCCTTCCACTGTGACTGATAACTGCACTACTAATATTCTTACTACCTATTACTGACTTCGCTTGTTCAAGAGGAAACGGTGATGCAGAATATTCCTATTGAATTGCTGCTGGGAGAAAGTATTATTATAAGGACTCAATCTATGAATGAAGAATATCAGCTTTACAAGACACAGAGATGGATTTCTCGAATTTACTCACAGACTTGACCTAGAACTATGCAAAATTTTATTTCTCAAAAGGAATTGGAGGAGGTCATTAACTTCAGGGATTACATGAGGAAGGAACAATATAGACCATCCATAAGAACCCATAGGGGGAGAAAAGTTACTATGCAGTCCTTACCAAAGGAATGGGGTTGTATTCAAACGTTCAAAACCATAAGGAAGTATTTCTCATCCTCCCATTCACAGGCATGAGCGTTTGTCCTCGGACGGCATAATTTCTGGCACAAATTAATTCTTTCAATGTCTGCTCTGACTTCCATTGTTTTATTTGCAAAAAGAAAAGTTTTTTTGGAAGCGTTTTTCAAAAACTCTTAATTTTCTATGGTGATTTCCAATTTTCCCTTGAGCAGCAGTAAAATATAGGAGAAATAGGCTGATTTCAAAGCTCAGAAAGAAGCATAAGGATTGCTGTCTAGCAGAGTCCTAGCTATTACATTTTTTTTGGTGAACTGTTGCTATCAAGAAAACAATCAAGAAATCATAGATAACCTGGCCATTTCCCAACATTTTATTAAGTCTATAAGTGCAGTTAATACAGTTAAAAATATACCTAATATTACAACTAAATTATTGTGTATCTTTTATATATGTATATATATATATTCCCTTCCTTGTGTATATCCTGAATTAGTGAACTAAACATGCACTTTAAGTGGGGATATTCTTTAAGTGGGGATATTCTTTAATATCTGGCCATGAATTCATTAACAGAACAAATAGTCCACTTATATTCAAAAAGCCCATATAGTTCAAACATAGTTGTACTTTTCCATTAAATAAGAACTTCTAAAAAAAAGTACCTGCAGACTTCAGTGAAGATCATAGCAAGCAACTAGTTTTCAAGGCAAACATTCAAAGTGAACATTTTTATTTAAAATTCTTTTCCATTTGGGAAGTGCAATAGAAAATACATTTCTTTTCAGTTATTGTACTGTAAAATCACAGACTGGTTGAGGCTGAAAGGTCATCTGGAAGTCATTGGGTCCAACTCCCCTGCCCAAGCAGGGACACTTACAGCCAGTTGACCAGGACCATGTCCAGACACCTTTGGAGTATCTTCAAGGATAGAGACATCACAATGTCTCTGGGCAACCTGCATCAGTGCTTGATTACTCTCACAGAAAAAAAGCAAAAAAAAAGAAAAAAGAAAAAAAAAGTGTTTCCTGATGTTCACAGGGAACCCTCCTCAGTTTTGGTTTGTGTCCATTGCCTCTGGTCCTGTCACTGGACACCACTGAAGAGTCAGCCTCCCTTTGGATTTTAAGGAGAACCCCCCTTGGCCTTCTTCTATAGCCCAAACAGTCTCAGGTGTCTTTGCCTTCCCTTATTGAGAGATGCTCCAGTTTATTCAGCATCTTCAGGGCCCCTACTGGACACTCTCCATTATGTCCTTGTCTCTCCTGTGCTTAGGAGAAGGAAAGGATGACCACTCTGGACCTGCTTGCAATACTTTACCCTATGCAGATAAGAATACCTTTCACCCTTTTATTTTCTGCCAGGGTATTTTGCTGGCTCATGTTCAACTCCCCCAGGACACCCAGGACCTTTCCTGTCAAGCTGCATTCCTGATGGGTGGTCCTCAGCATTTATATCCGTGCATGGAGCTGTTCCTCCCCAAGTACAGGAGTTTCTACTTCCCCTTGTTGAACTTCATGAGGTCCCTGACAGCCTATTTTTCCAACCTGTTGAAGTCTTTCTGGACGGCAGCACAATTCACTGGTGTATCAGCTGATGGGATTTTCACCCCATCAATCCGCTAATTAGGGGTTTTCTGTTTTTTAAGTCCTGTACTAGGGTTTAAAAGATGAGATGGAACTTGTGGCTCGGTCTTCAAAGGTGTTTATTCTATTTTGTATCTCAAGGTCTTACAGTCTCAGTGCACTGAAGGAAAAGCAGCTACAGGAACATGGATGGAGTGTCCAAGGTAGTTTTTAAAGATTTCTAATCCAATTAACTTTTAAAGCATACTATATTTACAGTTTTGTACTAATAACTACTACCTGTTCTAGACGTGCAATTTCTACATCAAGTCCATTCTACCAATGTCTCTGTGCCACTGTCGCAGCAGGAAATGGAGTAGATGAAGAAGAAGAAGATGAGACACCGCTCAAAGTTCTCCATCTTGCTCTGATCTACTTCCATACTAAAAACCCAAAACTAGAAATTTTCACCCTGTGACAAACTAAACTACTATTTATTTCAAATCTTTGTTGTTTTCAATTCATCTATGAGTGTTGGAAGTTTTTCCCATGGACTAAGGTCAAAGACAGTGCTTTCCTGGGGTCCCAGCCTGGGTCTCGGACCCCCCAGGGCAGTTTGAGGGGTTTTCAACATGCCCTGGACTCCAACAATCAGCCACTCCTCCCTCTTTTGTGTCATCAGTAAACTTGTTGAGGGTACACTTTGCTCCACAGGCCAGGTAATTAAAGAAGCTGTTAAGAATTAAGGAAGTATGCCTGAAACTGTATTTCTGGATTAACTGCTCCATCCCCTTCCCAGGGATCAAAGTGAAACTGCTTGGCCTGCAGTTCCCTGGATTGTGCTTCCCCTTTCTGAAAGTAGGAATCACATTTGGTTTTCTCCAGTCTTTGGGCATTTCTCCCAGTGAGTCATCAAACATTATCAGGAGTGGCCTCACAGTGGTATCTACCAGCTCTCTCAACGCTTGTGGGTGCATCCTGCCAGGGTCCGTGGACTTAGTCATGTTCAGTTTACTTTTATATACACTGACCTGATCCTCTTCTGACAGGGCTACACCTTTCTTGCTTCAGCCTTCCTCCTGCTCTTTGGAAATGGCATTCCTGAAGGCTTGTCATGATAATAAGGTCTGGGGCAAAGAAAGCATTCAGTTTAATCAAGTCCCCTTTCTCATTAGGCAATGGTCCCATATTTTCCTTAGTCTTATGTTTGTCTCGCATGTTCTTATAGAAGCCTTTCTTGTTCTTGAGAACTCTGGGCAAATTCAATTCCATTTGAGTTTTGGCTTGATCCCCGGATTCTCAATGTTTCTGTATTCTTCCCACTTACTGGTTCTTGCTTCCACCCTCTGTATGCTTCCATTCTGTGTCTGAGTATTGCTAGGATCTCCTTGTTCATCCACAGAGTTCTCCTGGCATTTTTGCCTTCCTTTCTGGTCATTGGGATGGACTGCTTTTAAGCCTGGCAAAGGCGGTCCTTACCTAGTAAATTACTTTCTTGAGTCTTTCTTCCTTCCAAGACCTTACCTCATAGGATTCTTCCGAATAGATCTTTGAAGAGGGCAAAGTCTACTCTGCTTTAGTCCTGGGTTTTGAAATCAGTTTCCCTCTCCTCCTTGCCCTCAGGATTTTGAACTCCACCATCTCATGGTCTCTGCCACCAAGACTGCTCTTGACCTGCACATCCCAAAGAGCTCCTCCATGTTGGTATGAAGTCCAGCAGATCACTTGTTCTTGTTCTCTATCTCTCAGAAGAGGAAATTACCAGCAACACTCTTGGGGTGCCTGGATTGCTTATGCCTTGCTGTCTTGTCCCTCCAGCCGATGTTGGGGTAGACCTTCGGAGAACCTGGGGCTGCTTCCTTCTGTTTGTGCAGGGTCTCATCCACTTGCTTTTCCTAGTGAGGTGGCCTATGGCAGATATCTGCTATAACATCAACTTTACCTGTCTTCTCTTTAATCCTTATGTGAGATGTGCTCATCTCCCTTCTCATCCATCCTCACACTGAGCTCCACACACTCCAACTGCCCTCTCACATAATGGGCACCTCCCCCTCCTCACCCTATCCTTCATAAAAGACATATTCTTCCATTGCAACACTTCAGTCATGGGAGCCATCCCATCGTGTCTCCATGATCCTGAGAAGATCATGGCCCCGCCGCTGCAGATGGATCCCTGACTCATTGTCTTTACTCCCCATACTGCCTCCATTAGTATACAAGCACTGGAGAGGCACTCTTGCATGCTGAGTTCCTAAGCGGGGTTTTGGGGGATTACATTGTACCCAGAGTTATGATCATTTTGATATAACGTAGTTAAAGCTAAAGATAATTCAGTAATAAATGGCAGATTAGGATGATTGAATGCAATAAACTAAATCTGTGAGCTAGAATACAGTGGTTTATATGAAAACAATAAATATTTTTAACATAAACTATTTTTTTTTTTGCCTGAAATTAGAACCTAGTGTTGGCAGTTCTCTCTAGAGTAAAAAGCAATTCTTTAAGATGAAACTATCTTAATTCAGAATCGATTAAACCCGACTCATTAACCAAAACTAAACCGGCACGATGTCCGGTGGCTCTCGCCTCTCAATGCCAGCATGTGGCGCTGTCTCCTGTGAAAAAACAGCCCTGGTTTGCAAAAAACCTCATTTGTACGTTGTCAGACTTCTGCAGTACAAGCAGGAAAATAATGCAGATATTTTTAGCGCAAAAATAATACTCTGTACTCGGAAGAATTTTTTAGCACTAATTCTACTGCTTCTAATACAAAAATACTATTTTTTGACAAAAAAAGAGCCAGCAAAACATATGAATGTATCTATGCATATGGATACATTAGTATTTATCTGGTTAAAGACCATAATTATAGTTACAGGTTGGTTGAAATGTATACATAATTTATTTATTTCCAATTTTCTTTATTCTGTAGCCAAATTTAAAGTGAGTATATTTACAAACTTGCATGTCTACTCTTTTGGTCTAACAGATACTTAGTACATAGTGGGTTTTAATTACCTACTAAATTCTAGAGCTACCGAGCCTGTTTTATAATCTCCACATCGGGGAAGGACCTGTGTGGACTACAGTTTTACTGGAAGTGAACAGCCAGTCTTTTGTATGCTAACCAAGTCAGCCTTTACTGAGAAGGAATTTAGTGACTACATTGATGATCTCTGTAACCATGAACTTTCAGACAAAAGGAACTGAGTAAACTGTGTATTCACTAACTTTTTAATCATTAAGGGCTCTATGCCCTTTGCTACCAGACTTTATAAACCAAAAGAAACAGGATTCATACCCTTTTACTTAAAGCTGGAGCTCATGATATATGACATAAAAGGCATTACTACTAACATAGAGGGGATATACCGACTGAATTTTTTGGCCTTTCTAGACTTGCATCTGATTTACAGAAAGTTAAATATTTTTTCAGGCAGTTCTTATTATCTACGGTAAAAGTTCAATGCATTCAGTGTACCTGTAAACACTATGAATCAGCAAAGCAATTTTCTTTTCATGACTTCAGGCAAAAAGTTGCAAAAGTTTCAGTCAAGGCTTAAGAAAAACTATTTAAAAGATTTTCAGCCAGAAACTGGGAAGTCCTGAACTTAATACTGAGACCTGAATGGGATCACCACTATTTGTCATAACATTGCTAAGACTGTGGATTTATTTGTGTTGTTCTGTCATGTGCTGTTTTTAATTTGTAAATACAGAGACGCTGGATCAGGCAAAGTAACCAGTTCTTTAGTGGTGAAATACCAGTCAGAATTAGGAAAAGTATTTGTGAACCCCTTATGATCTCTGCTCACTACAAGAGTTAAGGTAACCATTCCAGCTGCAAAAATGTGGAACGCTTCAGGAAGGCTTCAGCTGCGATGGTCTTCCTTGATTAACCAGGGCATTTCCAAAACAGCCGGCAGAGTAGGGTAAGCAGTGCAAACAGCAGGGCAACTTCTGTGCCAGGATGTGGCAGGTGACCTTGCCTTTTGGCAGCTGTGCTCCCTCAAGCATCCAAGGGCACAAACTGTCATCTCCGTTTGGTAACACTGGCAGGACTGACTCTGGCCTTCTGGCTTTTCTCAAATGAAGATTTCTGACAGCTGACAAGAGAGACCATAAGCTGCAAAGTAACATCTAAACTAAAACATGCCTTGCTTCTTGTTATATCTGTATGTTAGCTATACTTGTGACAAGGACTCTTTTCTTAATCTGTGCCTTAATTTTGTGGTAAAATAGTAAAACTATAGCTAGAATCTAATGGTAGAATTTAACTATTGATTTCCTATCTGGGATGTAGCAGACCTTTTTATACTTTGAATTTCTGATAAGTGCATGAAAGGTGTATGCATATAGTCTAGTGAGAATGATAACATTGGGGAATATGTTTTTATTTCACATGTGTATAAATAAGAACATTCATAGAAGAATTATAGCCATGTAAAATTAGTACCAGCCAGAATGGTTGAAGATCTTGCTGACTTTTATGAGATATTAGACTTTCCTAGTGAAGACTTAACTTATACTAGAACTTGTCCCAGTAAAGATGACTCCTTAAGTCTTTTTAAGACAGGGTTTGATAACCACACTTAAGTACTACTTATAGTAGTAACGGACCTAGTATTAACTTCTGAAATCGCCTAGAAGTTACTTATTTCAGCTCCTACAACTGTGGGATTTTTGTTTCTGGAGGCTCAATCCACAGGCTCCGGTGAGAAATGATCCACTTGCTCTCTCTAGCAGCACATACTTGCGACGGGAGGAGCCCGCGCAGCGCGCCCCGGGAGAGGAATGTGGTAGGTAACCTCTGCGCTACATGCTGCAGCACACGCTCCGGCCCCGCGGCTGACGGCAGGAGGGAACGACGTTGGGCTGGTATTTAATGTACGGGGCCATTTTACTGCTCAAGGTGCTGCTTAAATCTTCGCAGCTATTACACGGAGATATTTGGACTAATGGCTTGTAGGTTTTCATTTTTAAATAACTCTTCAGAGGAGCCTGTACGTGTTTCACCTTGGGACAAACGCTCGCTGCAGTGTTACTCTGTAAGAAACACCTAGTTTCAAAAAGTCATTTCCCTGCGTTCTTGTTTCGCCGACCTTTTTTAAAACTGATTTTTAAGAAAGAAGTAAAAGAGACTTAACCAGGGTGTTACGGCTGGCTACCAGCGGCCGTGGCGCGCAGCCCACGCAGCCTGCCTGTGCGTAGGGAACAGGGACGGGGACAAGGACAGGGATGGGGCGTGCGGCCCGGCCCGGCCCGGCGGCGGCCGCGGACCCCGCAGGTGGCGGCGTGAGGAGCCGG
>WBMY01012678.1:99584-180525 GCA_013397315.1 Donacobius atricapilla | reverse complement strand
GCTTAAAATGAAAGCTGGAAGCAGTGCGGAGCTAGTGCAAAAGCGGCGGGTGTCTGCCCGTCCTTTCCCCTCTCCGAGTTACACACGCACCTTTTCCTTTCCCCACCTGTTCTTCACTGCGCAAATATTAAACCTCGTCGGATTAATGCAAATGATGGGATGGAAACCCTTCCGAGCCCCAAGGCGTTTTGCCTCCCCGGAGCCGCAGCCCCCCTGGGGAAGGGCTGGCCAGCCCGGTGTGCAGGGAGCCACCTCGGCCCCTCGGGGCGGCACATCGCCGCGGCGCGCTCAGAAACAGGGAACGCCCGGGCAAATGCTTTGGGTGCAGCTGCATTTGGGCCAAGGGTGTTGGCGCCAAAGGCAGGTCTCAGAGGTATCTGAGGATAAAGAGATTAAAAAAAAAACAAACCAAAAACCCACCAAAACCCAAAAAAAGGGGCGCGTTAAAGGAGCTCTGAGTGTGTGCGTTGTGAGGGCAGCGGGAAGTTGGTTGGGTGCCCGCCGCCGGGTTCGGGTTGAAGAGCCCCGAGGCAGGTGGAGAAGCGGCCGCCCTGCCCTGCCCTGCCCTGCCCCGCTCCGCTGCGCGGGGCTCGGCCGGGGCCGGCGGAGCGCTCGCTGTCAGCGCGGGCCCTGCATCGCGGGACGGCCTGAGAGGAGGATACCCATTAATATAGTTCATTATCCCGGAGAGCGGTTAGTATCTTTTATTGCCTTGTCAAGCGGTTGTAACTTACTTGTTTTACAGTTTCGGTGGCTAAAGAGGCAGTTTAGATCAAGCCAATTCGTAGTGAAAGGCTTATTTTTTTTTCTTTTTTTTGTGTGTTTTTTTGGCAAGATTTATTTTTCAACGTAAAACTGCTGACAGAATGCACCCTGCCAAAGAATCGTGATTAAATTTTAATTAGCTAGAGTGAAATAAGTAGGGAATTACTCAGTTCGGACTTGATAACTGTCTTGTTTTTGTAATCAGTTGAAAATCTCAGCGTTTTAACCCCAACCTGCTAAAGCACGTGGTAATTTATCTTAATTACTAGGGATTAAACTCCTGTTAGACATGAAACGACTGTAATGTTTGGAAGATAAAGTGCTCTCGTTTATAAAAGTTAAGCTCTCCATTGTCTTATAATGAGGAAAAGGAGGAGAGTTTTAAAGTACATCAAGCATCCAGTGTTCTCACAGGAGACTGATAAGACATAGTGGACTGTACGATGTGCAAGTTTGGGCCAGATAATTCCGTGCAGGCTAATGTTCCTTCCATTCCTTTCTCTTTTCCCTCCTTCTAGCCATTCCCCTCCCCTCTTCATCTCAACTGGTAGCAATTTCTGGAGTTCTTTTCATTTCAGATACTCACTTATCTTGTAATCTGATTCAACCTTTGAAGCAAAAAACACTAGATCTTCCCAATCAGAGCAGGAAGGAACTCTAGTGTCTCCCAGTTAGGCAAGAATTGAAAGAAGACTGACCCACTCATTTCTCAGCCCGGCTTTAGCTACAGCCTCAGTGGTGGGGGTGAGGCAGACAGCAGCTGGTTGCTTTGCAAGAGATGATGTTCCCAAAACTTCACAGAGATTTAATTTCACATAGTTTATGGTACTGAAATCATATTGCTAACAACTTTTTATAGAGAATGAAGAAGTATGAATAGAAAATCTGGGTTAATTCTATACTTTCTGGCTCTTGTTTGAATGGCAACTAATGTTTATCCAACTTCCAAATGTTCACAAGGGATTTTAATTTGTTCCCCCCCTCACAGAGCATTTTCACTCATTTTTCTTTACTGTCCTTATTTTTAAAAGTTTCAAGAGAGGTATTCTTTCTAAAAAACCTATTAGTTAATTTATACTTGGGAAGCATTTCTAAGCCTATTTTTATGTACATTGTCAGTAGGAAATTATTTTAACCAAACCATAGGTCAAATAACGTCTTTTTTTTTTTCCCATGTAGACTATTGATGTGGGTTAGAAGAAGACTCAGTCACCTAAATCAAAAGCCTTTGATCTTCAGAATGCTTGTTGAAGGGGCACAGATGCCTGCCTATTCCTATAAAATCCCCATGGCCAGGGGAGTTTTCCAGTTCTGGTGGTGTTGGGAGGTTTCATGTAGAGGTTATACATGAGATACATACATCTCACGTACAACTTCTACATGAAACTTAAAGGGTACGTGAGATCATTTTGAGAGTTATGCACCATATGGGTCTTACACCCAATGAAATGTGTGTGTTTTTTGTCTGTGGCCTCTATCCAGGCCACGAAGGGAGCCTGTGAGCACAAAGTCCTTTCATCCTAAGCAATCAAACAAAAAATGTAGCAGAAGAGGTCATAGTGGATTCTTCTTTTATCTAAGAACTTATTAATTACATGCTCATCCACAGGAGAGAATTACGTTTAATGTCTAAACGAAGAGACACCAACATATCTCTTCTGCCTTACTGGAATGTGTTCAGTAGTGGGCTTTAGCTTGCTCTGAAAATTTGCAGATGAGAGAAAGCATTTTTATCCCAGCTGTGTAACTTAGGCCGCTGGACAGCACCAAATGAAGCATTCATTGACCAGAATGAGTAAGGGCAAAGAGAACTCCTCTCTCTAGCCTTATGTTCACAGTACTTATTTTAAGCCATTTTGGGTGTTGACACTAGTTTTACTTTGACTTGCAAAACATGTATGAGGGAGTAATTGGAGCATTCACGGAACCTGTCCTTGCTCTTGGGTCACTACCTTGACAAAGCAGAGTTCCTAGTGCTGTGCTTCCTTTTCTGACAAAATTCTCTCTAAAACACCTGAACAGGGGAGTATGGCAGGAGTGTTCTTCCAGTAAGCAAGAGCATGACCATCAAATGGCCTGCTTAGGATGAGGAGGTGTAGATTTGAACCTTACAGTCCTATATCATAATCGGTGTTGTGTGCATTTGGCTGTTATCTAAAAGAGCATGCCCGAATGTTAATATGGTGCCCTTATAAAATGGAATGGCAATTCCTCCTCTAGTTTGGAATGAGAGGAAGGACTAAGGTGTCTGGTTCCATAAGAAACACCAAGACTGAATCCATTGTGGAAAAAGGTGTACTATTTTAGGGGCAGAAGTTGTCATTGAATGACAGTGATGCCATTGGATATAGTGTTTGCCTCAACATCTTTTTATTAAGGCAGTTTCTGTCTCAGTGTTTTAGTTGATCTCCAGCAGGAAAGTATGAATTTTAATTTGATGTATTCAAAGTTTTTTGTGAATCTAGTTTTGTAGTAATTTAGTACAGTATGTAAAGCCCTATGAAGATGAGGTCAGTTACTGCGCAAGTTTTTATTTTCTTGGAAAGGGTATGGATATAAACAGGGACCTCATACAGCCAGCTGGACAAGAGGCCTGAATGCTCAGATTAGTTTTGCTACGGCTTTTCTGCATAACCTGCCTGTTTTATTGGAGTGAGACTAAACTCCTTGCATTGCTATCTGTGGGTGTCACCTTTCCCATTTGTGATATTGTGGATGAACTTGTTTTGTTTTGGGAGAGCAGGTATGGCAGTGGCCTTTAGTGTTTTGTTTTCAAGTCGAGTGAAAAAAACAATTTGTTTTTTGATCTCTGTTGCCAGCCATCTGAGCCGTATTTTAAAACTGGCATGATTAAAAATTTCTTTGTGAATAAGAGCTTGAACATGTAACTACTTAGGCTAAAGATGTTATGGAAGGCAAACTGTTTACTTTGACCCGTGAACTTGTTGATCTTTGTCTTAGCTGATATCTGTTACAGACCTCTCAAACTCAAGTGTCTTCCTGCGTAATATGTGCAACTTGATAATTTACTTAAGACACAGGAGTGGTCAGTCTTGTTTACTGGATCAAAAGCTGAGAGGGTGGTTGAACATGGCCTAAGAATTTGGGGTAGTTGCCAGTAAAAGTGCCTGAGTTTGTGGTGTGGAGTCACTGGAGAGGTTACGGCCCTGTATGCTCACAGAGTAACAGTAGCTGAAGCTGAACAGCAACTCCTGGCAACTTGTTCTACTGTTTAACCACCCCGGCAGTAATAAAAAAAGGTGTATTCTCATGTTCAGATGAAGTTTCCCGTGTTTCAAATTTGGCCATCACCTCTTGTCCTGTTACTGGGTTTCACTGAGAAGAGTCTGGCTTCATTTTCTTTACTCTCTCCCATCAAGTACTTAAAAACATCGATGAGAAACCATTAAGGCTTTTCTGTTCCAGACTAAACATTCTCAGTTCTCTTAGTCTCTTCTCATGAAAGAAATTACCATCCCTCTTCTGGACTCCCCCCACTAAGTCCATCTCTTTCCATGTGCTGGGGAGCCCAGTACTGGACCTACCACTCCAGATGTGGAGGATTGACTAGAACAGAGAACAGAATTGGCTATTTTAAAGATGTAATGCCTACTAAATACTGTTACTTGCTTCTAAATTAATTTTCATGATGTAGATTTTCTTATATATGGCTCATATATGACCATTTATGGTTGTCAGTGCATTAAAACCAAAATGTTAATGCTTAACCAATTTTTTTTCCATCTTTTTAGATACTGGTATATCTCCCTATAGTTTTAATTTTTTTTGAGGGGGTAATCTTCAGTAGTAAATTGAGTCTTAGCAAATCCATTTCTTTGTTCATCAGGAGGAAGTCCAGGTACATAGATATGTATATATGTTGTGTGATCCAGAATTATGATTGCTGCTTCAACAGGCTTATTGAGAGATTGTTTAAACTCATTGAAATGGGCACTGGTTAGAAACATACAGGCAGCACAACACTGTGGATGACCTTGGTCACGTAGAGGTTCTGTGTTCATGTTGACTTATTTGAGAAGTGGATGAATTGTAACTGAAAATTTTGATACAACATAGACATCCCTCAAATGGTAAGCCAGTTTTGTGATATATGGAAGGAAATTAGAGAGAAATTTCCTCTTGTAAATGTGATTTAGTGTAAATCTAATAGTAATATACGATGATTTAGTACTTAGGAATTAGTACTAAGCTAGATGAGCCAAGGTTCATTCAAAATTGTTTTTGAAAGTATGGAAAAATATTGTTTTAAGCTAATAGAGCCATATGTTGCATAATGTTTAGTAGCTGTAAAAGGGAAGAGTAAAGCCTTAAAAATTTCTTATATTGAATGACTGATAACTATATGGTGGTAGGAGGTTGTTTTTACTGTTGTAGAAGAACTGTTGCCTTTCAGGACAACTGAAGTTTTTGAAGAAAAACAGGCAATTCTTTTAAGCAAGTAATAAAAGGTCTCAGATTTTATATCTGCAAGCAAATAATGTGCAAGTGATTACCTCTAGATAAGCAATACCAGATTTCACCTACAAGTCAGGAAGCTAGTTGTCTAAATGCCAGCACATCTGCCTTCAAATTGCCTGTAACTCTAAAGGGACTGCACCTGCAATAATCTGCAATAGGTCCCAGCTGGGAAGGTGGTGGCCCGGCCAAAACTCTAGGGTGCATGTGTCTCTGCTCTGCTGTAGAGAAGCTGTAAGTCGTGAAGAAACCATTTGTTGTAACTGTCTCAAATAATTCTGAAACTATAAATTGTTTTCTATTCAATCTTTTGTAAAGATTTTGGAATTTTTGAAAAGAATACTTTTGTAATGAGATATGGTAGTGTGTTATTCCTAGAATGTTTCAGTTCCAATGGACAGGCTGTCCAGGCACTGAGTTTGCTTAGTTCTCTTGGGACATGCTCACAACCTTTTCTAAATGTGAAGATGTGTGCCATCTGCTTTTGTTGCTGTTTCAGTACTCATCTCCTTTCCAAAAATAGCCCTTGTGCTAAATAATTCTGACTTTCATATGTCTTGCAAAGCACACTGCTGTTAATTTATTTCCACAGACAAATGTAGCATTTGTCATTACTTTGTTTTTCTCAAAACTCACTTAAAGTCCCAATCATTCTCCTGTTCTAATGATCTGGATAATTATTCTGGCATTTGGTGTGCTCTTATTACCAAGATCTGTAGTCGTGAACAAAAGGTGCACGGATCTAACAGAATCTTAGGTAGAACCTGTGAAATGAAAGGCTTGCTTTGAATAATAATGGTTGCATCTAGTGAAAACAGCTGCATTGTTCACCATATTGTGTAATTGAGCCCTAATGAGTCTTTGGTCTGGTATGAACCTCCCTGATTTCAGTGGGAGTTATATTAACTTTCTCATAACCAGACCCAGATCTCTTTGGCCTCAGTGAGTGCTTGCATAGTTAATATAAGTGCAGGAGTTTACACCGCCTGGTCATTGTTTTCTAGTGGTTTTGATGACTCAGACTTGCTCATTGCTTTCCTAACTTAAAATACTTGTCTGTCTCTCAAGTGTAAGTTTAATGCAAATCAGCTGAACTGTATAAAAATGTAAGTGAATGGTGAACAATTGTACTGACCAATAGGAGTTGCCAAGATATTTTTCTCACATTTATTTGTGTATTCTTACATATTAAGAAAAAGATTTCTTTATGCTTGTGTTATAAAATTAAAATTGCTGTTAATTTGGTAAATGTGCTGGATACCCAACAGGTGCAATACACCCAACAGGAATTACTAATAGGTTTTAAAGCAGACATTTTATATATAGAAAATATTGGCAAAGAATAGTTTAAATGTCACATTCATATTGCTGAGGGGGAGGAGATACTGCTTCTGAAAAGCATTAGAAAACTTCTGAAAGTAAAATGCTGTCAGTTCTAAAATGTAAATATTTTTCCATTGGGAGATACAGCCACTTAATACAGAGCAAACGGTTTTTCAGATGGGTAGTGTTCATATTAAAAATATTACTAAAGCATTATTTGTTGTCTGAATATGGGTTGTCTCTGTGATTAACTAGTGCTCTGAACTTAATTTAATTATATTTGATGTACTAAGTGTTGTATAAGGAAAAAAGACCCCAAAACATTACATTTCTGAGACAGCTTGAAAAGCAGACTGCTTGAGTGCTGAATTCGTGTTTACTGATAGAGATTGTTATTCACAAGCTCACCTACATCTCCAGTGGCCATCCTGTGTGAATTTCTGCTCTCTCTGACTCGCTGTATTGGAGTACATAGCCAACTTTTGTGAAAAGAAAGTGCTGTAACTTAGCATCCATATTTTTAGTGATTGGAAATAGGAATAATGAGTGAGTATCAGGAGCATCCTACAGAAGACAGACACATTTGTATTGATATTTTGTAGCTGGTGCCTAGAAAATGTAAACCTTCAAGAACCACTTGCCTAGGAGTTTACACCAAGAATCTTCATTTTTTGATCTTTCTGACAGCTGAGCCTTATAAGGCTTTATGCTTCAAAAACCTTTGAAGTCCATGAAAAGCCTTCTGTTGATTTCAGCTGGATCGGGTCCATGTATGAACACTAGGTCCATGTAGCCAACAAACTAGAATGCTGTGAGCTTGGTGTCCCAACTCCAGTTGTATCCTTTTTTCAGTCTTTTGAAAAAGAGGTCATGGGACACAGAGATTGAGAACTGGGGGTGTTGAAAGGTAAGTGGACCCTTTAAACTTGAAAGTAGAGTACTGTTCCTTTCATCTCTGATTAAAAAGAATCATACAGTCTTTGCATCCACTGAAAAGAATATCAGATATTTCCAAATTTGGGGAGCAACCCCAGTCTAAAGTTGTAATCAAATTTCTGTTGTCTTCTGTGAATATCATTTTCACCAATGTGTCTCTCTAGACTGTCAAAAAGATATGACATCAAAGTTATGTACATACGTATATAATTACATTCCTTTAAAAAAGAAGAGACTTGTCTTGAGGTTGCAAAGGATGTGACTCCCCTGGTAAGCAGTTGAGATTTCTGAGAGGCGCATCTCTTCAGAACTTGTAGAAGCAAGAAAAGAGAGACAGTCTCAGAATGGAAAAAGGTGGAGATGGGTGAACTCTAGCAGGCTTACAATCATGGAAGGAGAAATTATGTGAGAGGAGAGGGCACTGTAGAATTTCCTGTGACACAATTAATTGAAATTAGGGAATTATGGAAACAGAGAATAGATGTAATGGGTCTATAGGAAGAGTTGCTCATAACTGGTTTTTGTGAATATTTTTTATTTCTGCTCTTTCTCCACTGCTTGAAGTTTTATTTGGTTAAAATATTGTAATTTTTCTTGTTTGTAACATAGTAAAAGTGTTTTGGAAACTCTTTTGTCCTCATTGGAGAGGTCAGTTACAGGAGAAGCCTCTATGAAAATTCACAACAAAGTTCTAGCTGACATTCTTTATGTCAGAACTTAGACAAACTGCTGCCACTGTAATTCGTCAAGTGGTCACAGCTGAAACTGCAAACCTGGCCAAGGTAGTGAAGCCTGTTTTTTCTGCCTGTGAGGGCTGCAATCTAGCTGTCATGGATCCTGTCATAAGATAATATGAGGGAAATAGGGTTGCTTTAGAGCAAAAATCTTCTGTCCAGACAGTCAGAAATTGAGGCTGATGGTGAAGATTGGATGAGAATAATTTACTCATTTAGTCTAGTGCAAATGTAGTTCAACCTTCCTTGTCATTCTTATGAGAATTTAGATGCATAGTTCTATTTTTCTTTTTTTTTTAATGGATTACTCTTTGGGGAAGTTATCTTCAAAGTAATTGCTATTAAAAAAGAAAAAAAAAGAAAAGCAGTCTCAGTTCATGTACATGAATGTGATTTCTCAACTACTGATTTAGGCCATGAGCATAGGGCAATATATCATTTGTATTTAACTGATCATGCTTTTTAACTGCTAATGACTGGAACATTCCAGTCAGGCCTCAGGGCATTTTTGGACCTAGACACTACAAATTCATTTTTTGACCTCAGTGCTATAAGAGGTTTGGGTTTCCTTTGAATTTAGCACATGGCTGAGCAGATATGTGAAGCAGCAAATAGTGAGGAAGGGGTGATAACAATGTATTATGATGATGTCCTAATACCGTGACTATTTGTCATTTTCTCCCCTAGAATTTCTATCTCTATGTATAAACTATTTCAACAGTGTGCCTTTTTATTTCTTTTTCAATTAGGTGATGGTTGTAGCTCCTTTGACAACAATAAAATCATGTTAATGTGTAACTACAACTAGACAATAATAAATCATACTATTATCTGCACCTTTTTTAGCTAGTTACAAAGAGTGTATAATATGTTGACATTTAATTTGTACCTAACAATTTTGGGAAAGGAACTGGAACTAAAAGAGCTTGAGGCTTTCTTCTGTTTTGAAATTTCCTTCTATGCAACTGTGAACTGAGATCAAGAATTAGCCAAACATTGGTCAGTCTGGATATGCAGTAGGTGGAAGAAACATTTGGGATTAGAAAAACTGACACAAAGAGGTAAGACTAATCCAATTAATGAAGAGTGTGTCACTTCATATAGTACTTAGTAGCAGCTGTGGGACATGTTTGTCAGGATAGATAAAGAAAGAAGATGTAGATTTTTACAGCTAGGAGCTTATTGCTGGATTTTTTCTTTGAGTTAAAAAGTTGAATGCACAATATGAAAGACAGCAGGCTTTTGGTGAGCTTCATGGGTTTTCTGTCCAGTGGATCCTCACTGACCAAGTGGAGTAGAAATACATACATGCAGCATTTAGTACATCTTGTAAAAGACTTGGTTTATTTGTAGATTCACACCCATGTGTTTGAACACTGGACGTCATTGAAGCTCAAATTTTCAGTGGCAATTAATATGGAAAAACAACCAATTATTTCAAGTCTTCTTCCTGTCTTCAAAACTGTCCTTATGCAGACAAAAAGAGCAGCAGTGTGAACTAGACTTGAAAGTTAAACTTAACCTCAGCTGTTTTCCAAATTGTAGAAAAGTCAACATTTACAGTTTCCTAATGGATGTGCTGGCTGCCTTTGTTTTTGAATAGAAAACATGACTCAGTTAGTTTTAAAGACTGAAGAGCTTTACAAATTAATGTAGGGTAGGTTCATGTTGTTTTCTTTAACTGGAGATGTTTCAGATTTCTGACTGATATTCGTTGATTCTTCCATGTATATAATTAGTAGCTTAAGACAGGATTTTTCTGGAGCTTTTGTTTCTGGCCTGAGTCTGATATCCCTACACTTGCTAGTAATGTATCCCAACTGTTTCAATGGAAATAAGCTTAGGCCAGTGAAAATACTAGAAATATCTGTTTAGTGTTTATGGATAAAAACAAGAAAGTTCTCAGTATCTTGTTTAAAAAGGATTAACTTGAATTTGTTAAATACCATCTTATTGTATCATGACATCTTTTTTTTCAATTCAGGGTGGTAGTAAATAACACAATGCCATTAGGACAAAGTAAAACTGAATTGCCAGTTATATGCTAGATGTAAAGCACCTTTAAATATTTTTAGAAGAGATTCTTTCAGATGAGAAGAGAAGGTAGAAGCAATTTAATGTCACCAGAGCTAAGTACCACGAAAGATAGTAGACAAATGTTTTTTTAAAAAATGAGATACTACCCAGTTTCTGGTTGTTACTCTGTGTATCCAGGTGCCCTCAGGGATTCCAGAGTACCCTGTAACTTTCACCAATAGGCATGGCTTGTTCTCTCAACAACAGGAGCAGATGTCAATTTTTTATGCCTCTAAGATGCTTAGTTATACCCGGTAGATCCATCTGGTATAGATCGAGCCTCAGTTAACTTGTTCTCACCCGTGAACTTCCCACTGAGAAAGTAAATTGAGCAGAGCTTCTCAGAAAATGAAAAAGAAACTTGAATATTATTGTTCTACTCGTAGTACCAGAACCCCCGTCACTGTCTTTCTTTCTGAATTGCTTTACATAGGTGATAAGGCTAGTAAAATGGAAGGAAACTTTATAATTGGGACAGAATTTCTGGAGCATACCACCAGTATCAGAGACTTTTCAAAAAGAGAGCACCTGAAATATTTTTCAGTTCTGCAAAAAAGGTGATTTAAGAAAGAGAAACAGAATCCTAATATAAAATGTCTGCTGATAGTACAAGTTATTGACAACTGGTATTGACAGCAGTTGTCCACATCTTATGAGTTTAAGAATATATATTACAATGGTTTTCTTTTGTGACTGTTGATTTAGATTAAAGATTTAAAAGTAAATTCTAGGCTTCAGAACTGGTGTGATCCTTGCAGTGGAATTCTGTGAAATTCCATATCCAATTGTTTACATTAACTTTAAAATGCTGTGGCTTGGGTAGGGACTTATGCTGTGCTTTCACATCTCTCATGTTACAAGCCTTTCAATAACTTCAATGCAAATTAACCTAATTTAATTTTTACCTCTTTCACCTGGTGCCAGAGAAGTCTGAAACATGATGGACCTGTCAGCAAATGATTGTTCTGCATAACAGCTACGTCTCTGGTAACCATATGTGTTAATGACTAGTGCTTCAGTTCTGCCTTGAAGAGAGATTTATTTTCCTTTTATGGTATGTCTTCATTAGTTAGTTATAAGACTGTATTCTAAAAACCTGGCATATGAAGTGCTTTTATGTTTGTGGAAAATTTTATGGCAGTGTGATGAAGCAACGTAAATCTTCCACTGAAGATTGTCACTGAAAAAAGATCAAGTTAATACCCCTGTACCTTGAATTGTATGAGTAGTTTTAGTATATTGTTATCAATAGAATTTGATGTTGATTCTTCTGTCTCTCATCTGTCTTTTTATAGACTTAGGTTGCTTGCAACGCGACCTAGAACACTGGACTGCAGCAATTGTCCCATGGAACATACATTTCTTGTAGCATACAGTTCTTAAACTGGAAAAAGCCCCTGAGGAAACTGGAAGAATGTATTGTAACTTGCATTAAAAGGCTGTTTCTCTCAGGAATATACTGTCAGCATTGCAGGACCAAAGGGTCCCAGTTAGGATGAGGTGAGCAGAGGTGTTAAATTTCAAGCAGAAAGGCAAAAACTCACCTGCCCTTGTGTGTGCTCCTTCTATCGATGCCTGCTTTTCATCCATTGTCAACACAATGTCATTGCAACTTCTGCTGTTGTGGGAGCTATTACCATTCCTTAAAATAGGATAGGAATAAGAATGTGGTCTGCACACAAACGCCAAGGAGGCCTGCAGGTCTGGGCAAAGACAGCAGCACTGACTGGTCTGGAGAAGGGTATCATGGCTTCCTCTGCTTGTGTGACACTGTTAGGAGAAGGATGCTCAGTAAGTGATGCCATGTGTGGTGTCTGAGCAGATGCTACTGGCACCTACCAGTCTTTATGACAGGCTTAATTTAGCAGCCCTGTGTGTTGACCTTCTGCAGAAGTGAGAGCTGGGTTGGGAAGGGACAGAGCAAGGACCAAAAAAATAAGAGCCATGGAGAGAAGAGTGTTAACCTGTCAGATACAATTTTTGTTGACTTGTGCTTTAGAGATGAAACAATAAATTGTAGGCTTATTAAACTGCACCCATTACATCTTTTCTGTCGCTCTGCAACATCTACAGTGAAGGCAGATGTATGGAAAGATTAATAATTAAAATATATCAGGGAAATAAGACTTCTTTCTGAAATACTGCTTTAACTGTTGTGGTGACTTTTTTTTTTTTGTGTGTGTGTGTGTGTGTGGTTTCTAACAGTTTTGTGTTGGTTTTGGTTCAGATTACAGATAGGCTATTCTGTTTAAGTCCAAGGGGTATTTTTATTTGAAAAAAATCTCTAATTCCTGAATGGCCACTACCCTTTTGCAAATGTTTCTAGGAAATACCAGGTCTGGTGAGGTGCACTTCATTCACTGAGACAGGTCTTTCGTGGAAAATGAAAAAAAAAATCCCCAAAGACTGTTTACCCAACTGTTAGAACTCCAAAGGCTTTGTTAATTTGTACACTTTCAACTTTTGAGAGCCTTACTACGCACTTTAATAATTCCTCCAAAGCATGATTTTTGTATAAAAAATGTTATTAATATGTGTCTGGAGCTACCAATTAATAATTATGGTCAAATTTTAGGCTGTATATTTCCTTTGTAGGATTGTTATTTGTGCTAAGTCTTACTGCTGAGATTATACCTTACTACATGCTTTAAAAATATTAAAAAATAGTATTCATATTGGCAATTATGTTTATTGAGCTTATTGCCTTCAAAGTGGAAAAATTTTATAATAATAGATCAAGACAATAGGAATAAGGAGATAATTTTCACAAATATTTTATGTTGAGAAACGTGCTGCATGGAATTTATATTTTCATTTGTTTTCCTTTAAAAGGGAAATAAAAACATATGTATCCTTCAGCTTTGGGGGATATGGCTGCTACTGTGGCTTGAAATATTTGCTTTCTTGTAAACTAGTAACACATGCCAAAGAGAAATAAAATTCATTCCTGAAATTTATCATGTGAATTTCATGCAATTATGTAAGAAATAATAAGTATGCTAAGCCCAAGAATGTGAGCATATAATTTGACGGTACCTGTCTGAGTCATAGTAACATGGCTATTGAAGAGCTCCTAAGTTGGAAGAATAGGTGTGTACCATACTCTTGCCAAAGTTACAAGTGTGATATATAATGATATCCCTCTCATACGTGCCAGAACAGAATAGGGGAAAATGCAGTGAAACATCACATGTCCGCTGTGTGGTACAGTACAATGCATTTAGCAGTTTTTGTAAAAAGAAATTACTCCATGACAATGCAACATGCATGGACTACACGTTTGTGTAGTTTATGGTTAGACTATTTATAATGGACATTTTAGTTGATATAAAAATGCATGGTTGTTATTCTTTGTGTGTGTGTGGTTTCTTAAGGGTGTGAGACAAGAGAAGCTTAAACATTTTGCAAGTCCAGAAAGGAACACTGCCCTGACTGGCCCTGAAACAGTGTGGCTTTTGAGGAAAAATTTAGTCTAATAGGAAGCACTGAATTACTGCTTTTGTGTGTTTGGGAGATGCTAGAAATGTCTGAGGTGCATCTACACATAAGTGTTTTAATGTGGAGCAGAGTTTGCTTTGGGAGTGAGTCTCTTAGGTATCATGATCACCTTTTCTTTCACATCATGGACCAATCTGAGAGTTCATGCAATGGATTTATGGATTAACATAACTGGCAGAGATAATCCAGGGGGATCTAATGTGCTTTAGCAACTAACTGGCCTTGTGTCCATAGGACCAGACTAGAATTAGTTGAAGGAAAGGAGAAAGTTGAAATATGTGTAGTACGCATACATCAAGCTCATCAAGACCAGGACTTTTGCTCAATAGGTGTGTTTCTGTGGTTCACATGGCTTCCTAGGGAATTTGTAACTGATTTTGGAATGCTCTGTTGGTAGGCAGTGGAGGCAAATGCAGCCTGTGATAAACATACCATATCACATGCTGTTGGGAGTCACCCAACTAACCAGTCATCTTATAATTATACAGAATAGTAATGTGGACTATAGTTTTCAGTTATAAAACCAAATCAGCATTCAAAGAAGCATGCAAACATTTCTGAAACATTGAATCCTACAGTGTATTGTGAACCAGTTGTATTTTTTTCAAAGACAAAGTAGGTCGTATATGTCTACATTTATATTGTATTTTACATAAGTAAGCTTTATGGTTTTAGGATTATTTTTTGGGGGAGGGTGTTAATTTCCCAAGGCTACACTTCTGTCATATCCTTGAGCCAGCATATACTTTTATTATCTCATTATTTTATATGTATAGCAAATCTAGTTTATGACACAATAGAAGAGGTGCAGTAGCATTTTGGAAGAGTGGGGATTTTGAAATAGAGCTTACAAACAAGTAGTTGGCGAGCTATCTTTTGCTTCCCATATTGATGCTATTAGACTAGTTTCTGTTCACTTCAACTGGATTACTTAATCCCAAAAAATGTGTTTGAAATTTGGCCCAAATATACTTTGAGATTCAATATCTAACTTTAATATCTTCAAGTTAGTGTCAGTATGTGTAATTCCTCCTGTTGCATGGAGAAGTGAATTTATTTCATCTGGGTTCTTTTACAGATTGGTAAAAACTTCTTGTAAATAGAATAAGATCAGTCTTAGAAGTGGTAAGAGTGAAGTCTGTGAAACCACAAGAAGGCAGTCATAACTCACAAGTGTGTGGAGACACAAGGATTCCTGTGGTTCATTTGTTTCTACAGCTTGTGTTTTTCTAGTAGTTTTTCTTTGCATTGGAGAAGACAGTGCTCTAAAAAGAGGAAAGGTGTCCCATACTTAGAGATGCAAATTTAATCCAAGCAATAAATAGTCTATTTTCAAAACTACCGATCTTTTGCTGTTTCATTAGTAATGGTCTTTGGGTTTTGATCATTGTCTTTCTAGGAACTTGCAAATGATGACAGCCAGAGAACAAATAGTGTTGTGTCTCATGATTTAGGTGACGGTTGCTGATTTTACTTAATTTATTTTTTAATTACTGTGGTCTTTTTTTTTTTTTTTTTCCTGTTTTTGATGTATGTAAAATTGTGGCTTTTATTGTTTTGGTCTGTAACGGCGATATAGGTTGACATGGTATGAACTGTTTAGGAAATATCAACTCAAAGTTTAGGTCAATATAGTTCTATCTGTAGCCGTTCATCTACAGGAAGACCCATCCTATCATTGTGATGGGAGTTAGCACATTGCAGATGATGGCAATGTCAGCATAAATCCAAAAGAAAACCTGACTATGACTTTCTAAAAATTATTTGTGATATCCCTTTTCTGGTGTTAAATCCAGATGTTTAAAATTAGATGTCAATGTGAGTCACACTGTGACCCATGATAATTTAATTTTGGTTTATAGTTGCAAACTGCAGTAATGTCACATAATGAATTTTTAGGCTGATCAGTTTTATAAGTATTTCTAACATTCAGTCATCTCTTTAACTTAATTACTTTGGGTTAACCAGTAACCAGCATGGGCTTTTCTATGGTTTAAACATGTGTGGTATAAAAATGGCTTCCTCTAAGGGGGTTGTACATTTGATTTAGTTGTGAGGAATCACAGTGGTTAGTTACAGTAACAGCATGACTTTAGGTATTTGTTTCAAAATGTGTTGTTGCCCTCACCTTCTTTTTTCAGGATACTATTGCTCAGTGTGGGTTTTTTTTTAAATTATTTTTATTTTTTTACTAGTTGTATGTCATTATAAGATGGCAGAGGAAATATATGTGTGTAGTTAAGCTTAATGCTGAATTTTTACATGTGTTTATATAACACAGTCACAAAGTTATCTGATAGTAATATATTAAAGTGTGACTAATATGTGCTAAGTGCTGTTTGATCTCCTACCTTTTCTCGCATTAGAATTCTACGCAGTATTTTTTTGTTGCTGTTTTTGTTTTGTTCTGGTAGGTTTCATATGCATTTTTTTCTTGTTTGAGTGATCTTTATTTGGTTTTGGTGCTGAGATTTTGCTTTGTGCTTTTGCTAACTAGAATAAAATCTAAGGACATTACTTACACACCAGGAATAAATGAAGATGTTATTATAGACTTTGAAGCACAGTCTTGTGCTGTCAGTCTCAGCATGGGCTGGCTCCCAGGGCATGGAAAGCCAGGAGCCAGGGGTGAAATTCCAGGCTCTGGACTCTGAGAGCAGAGCAGCCCCAGAGGGGCTGGCGTGGGGTGGGCAGAGCTGGGTGCTGGTGACAGGGTCGTCAGCAGCCTCAGACATGGCAAAAAAATGAGCCAGGGTCAGGGAATGCCAGGGGCAGCTGTGGGATGAGTGGGTTCATTCTGTGCGGGGAGAACTGGCAGAAGGTCAGGGCTCGAAGGGGTTTAGTGAATGGGGCCACATCTGGCTGGTGTCTGGTCATCACTGGTGTTCCTCAGGGTTCAGTTCTAGAGCCAGCTCTGCTCAATACATTTATCAGTGCTCTGGATGCAGCAGGTGAATGCACCATTAGTGCAGGTTTGCTGATGATACCAAGTTGGGAGGTGCTGGTGACTCTTTTGGGAGGGATGAGAGGCCTTGCATAGGGATCTAGATAGGTTAGAGCATTGGGCAGTGTTTAATGGGATGAAATTTAAGAAGTAAAGAATGTTGGATTCTGCATAATGCTGGGCACAAGTATAAACTGTCAGAGGAGGAGCTGGAGAGCAGCCTGCAGAAAAAGATCTGGGATGATGGTCAGCATCAGGCTGAATAGGAATCAGCAGTGTGCCAAAGCAGCCGAGAGGGAAAATCACATCCTGGAGTGCATCAAACACAGCACCACCAGCTGCTCAAAATGGGGATTATCCCACAGTATTCAGCATTGGTGCAGCCTCGCCTGGAGTTCTGTGGGCAGTTCTGGCCCCCACCATTTAATAAGGATGTGAAAGTCCTTGAATGCACCAGAGGAGGGCAACAAAACTGGTGACAGGGCTGGAAGATGTCCTGAGAAGAGTGGCTTAGGACTTTGGGCTTGTCTAATTTGAAGAGAAAACTGAGGGGTGACCTCATTGCTCTCTATCTGAAAAGGGGAAGTGGAGAGCAAGCTGCTGATCTCTTCTTCCTGGGATCTACTGGCAGGACAGATGGGAATGGCTCAAAGCTACATAGTACCATTCAATTTGTTATTTGTCGATGATTACTTTTTTCTGTTTCATTCCTTATTAGAACCATTATGCGGTAACAGAAATCCCTTACTAAGGAATTATTTCTGTAAAATATAATGCACAATGAAATCAGAAAATAAAGAGCAAAATATACTAATCAGTTGTTTGTATTTTCTTCCTTTCTTTCCCGAACGGAAGGCAAGGAACCAGAATATTACTGCTATTTTGTTGTATTTTATTGAGTGGTTTGGTTTCATTGGCCAGGTTTTAGTCTTTATTCTAGCCTGTTGCTGAGTTATCTCAAGGTTCATAAGGGCTTAAATTTGCTGTAACTTGGTGAAAGACTTCTGTGGCAGGTGTTGCTAGTGTTGTATAACAGGGTATCTTTTCATTTTCTTGCCTTATTTTCAAAGAAAAATATGTTACAGTTATTTATATGCAAAAGGATAACTAAATGCCAGAACCCAGGAGAGGTGGTACTGTGGTTCCCCTGCCCATACATTTACTACAAGTTCGTGTTTAATCTTGACAGAAGGGCTTTGAGAAATAAATTTTTCTTTGTCATTTCCTATCTGTTTCTTTTGATATTTCTCCCCACTAAGTGTACAGACTTTTCTGAAATTCATTCCTAAGTGCATACTTTTGATTTGGGAGTTGGGAAGCCTAGTTTGCATTTTTTGATTCCATTTTGCACCCTAGTTCCACATTTCAGAGCTGGGCCTGGGGATGCACAGCACTGATATAGGTAAGTCCCTGTATTAATTTGTGTAATATAGAACTTGCAGTCAGGAAATATATGTTAAACACAAATTATACTTCACTGTTACTTTTAATTTCACGCTGTGGACATTTTTGAAGGGGTAAGGAAAAAGTGTATTTGGAGTCTCTCTTCAAATTCATCATTGCAGCAAATCATTATTGATTTGTCTATTCAAAAGTTCTATTTTACTTCAGCACGTACTGTTATTTGAAAGCTTTATTTCTGTGTTTTTTTTTGTCATTTTGAAAGAATCAGTGAGGTCGTCAGGAGAGGCCACTTCTGAGACAGTGGTTTCACATAAATGTGGATTGAAGACTGGGCAAGGAAGAGACTTCCAAAACTGATAATAGGTATACAGCTACTGTCATAGCAGATTAAGTGGCTAGTTAATTTTCATAGCCCATCTCTGGCATTTCAAAAGAAGGGTTATATCTCCTAACATAATTATGGACAGAGATGCAAATCAAGTAATTTTATACTGGGATTTTTTTTGCTGTTACTCCAATTAAAGACCAGTTTGAACTTGTGAATGTTATTAACTTTTTTCCCATGGGGGCCACTGTAGATAAAAGAAGATTGATTATTCTTGTTTCTCTACATGTATTTTTTTTTTCCTTTCTAGAGATGCAGCACAGCTTTCCTTTTTTCAAGGCACAGAATATAGACATTTGTCTTAACTGTTTATGACCAGGGACATTTCTGGTTTACCAGAGGAAAGCAAGTGTACACAAATACTTGCTGAAATGAATCTTGTAATGTGATCTTGTAATCCTATGAGTCTTGTAATATTTATATCTATTGTTTTGTTTTAGGTTTTTATTCCTCCTGTTTTTACTTTTGTAAGCTCTTTTTCTTGTCCATGTCAAACAGCCCTGGTCTTTGAAGGTCTGATTCTTGAAGTTTGTCTAGCGTTTCCTTCCTGGCAGATTGAAAGTGTGTGGGGCTCAGGTGGTGACCTGAATGCCTCTAATCCATCTCCTATATGCTGTTGGAGACTGCTTTAGCTTCCTCTGCCTGACTCTTTCATATGGTGTGTCAGGCCTGGGAAGATGGGGTACCTGGGGTTGGTCCTGTTGAATACAGTTTGCTCTCTTCAGGACGCAGATTAAGATGCTTCAAGGTTACACTGAAGATACTCTGTGCAAGGCTTATAAATGGGGAGGAACAGTGGTATTTAACTCTTCCTTGAGGCCAGTTCTGCTCTGCAGATTGAAGCCACCACGAAAGACTAAGTCAAAACTCTCACCAGCATATGTCAAATCAGAACTGGGTTTGAAGAAAAACAGACATGAGGGAACTGAGAATGGAATGTGGGGGCATGCAAAATGCTACAAATAAAGCCCAATTAATTGACGATTATTTGAAATTATGGTTTCAGCCAGGTACACTGGCGTGAGCAATAATGATAGCTGAATGTTTGTGATTAACCATGTGTTAAGCTGCATAGTGGAAGAGAGCCTTCATTTAGTGTTTGGGCTTGCTGTGATACCTTGCTGTTCAAAGGAAGCCTGCAGAATTTGTTTTTTCCTTATACAAGGAAAGATCATTTGCATCATGTTAGTTTGCATGAGGTTAAAGTTGCTAAACAATATTTTTACATTTTGTTAGACTTCCTTTTTAACTCAATTACTAATAATTTTCAGTAGAGAAATGAAAACAGTTGTAATTGTTGAAAATAACAAGTAGGGGAGCCACACATCTGGGCATTTATGGCTTTATTGTCCCAAGTAACAGATATAATTTAAAAGCAGAGGTGCTCTTTCTAGTTCAGTGGAAAGTAACAGTGTAACTAAAACAAAGTGGAGAGTTGCTACTGATCTGTTTTTGCAATCAGCTACTTCTGTCACATTTTATGTGAAGAAGAAAGGGGGATAAATTGAAACTAGCCCATAAAATATTGTTTTAACATTGCTGCTGGCTAGATTTGTAAATGGAAATAATAAATCCTAATACAGCATTGAGAGTAATACTAAAGAATTCCCACTAGCTTATGTTATTTACAGCTGTTCTAAAATTTTATTTCTTTTATTTATGTCTTTTTTTCAAAGGGGTTGGACCTGAGATGGTGCTCCTAGTTAGCTAATCTTATGGTAGAGAATCTCAGGTTTAGCTAAATTTTACAGTAATGACATAAAAATGGTATTATAAAATCAAGTCATATTGCATTGTAATCTGCTGGCAGATAAAATAAATATTCATAAAATATTAATGTTAAATGGTATGAACTGATGGTTTTAAAATGCTCCTAAATAACTGCAAATAAGTGGAAAGGAGTGGGGAAGAGTGGATATGTCTTTATATTTATCATCCCCATAGCTTCCTTGGTAATACAGGAGTAGAAATTGTTAGCATTTCAGCTCATATGAAAAAAAGACATATATAAAATTTCTGAAGTTCAGATTAACGAGTTGTGGTGAAAGCCAAACTATTCTGTGATTCTGACTGTGGAGATGGTTGAAGTCACTTACAAAATGATGGAAGTTGGAAGGGATCTTTAACGGTCATCTAGTCCGTCCCTCCTGCCCTGGGATCTTCCATGAGATCATATTGGTCACTGAACAGTTCCAGTGATGGAGCATCCACCACTTCTCTGGGCATCCTGTTTCAGTATCTCACTACCCTTAACATAAAACGTTTCTTCTCTCGATCCAATCTGCATCTACCCTCTCTCAGTTTTCATCTGTTGCCCTCTGTTCTGCCACTACAGGCCTTGGTCTCTCTCTGTCTTGTAGGCCCCCTTTATATAATGAAAGGTTGCAATAAGGTTTCTCTGGAACATTGTCTTCTCCAGGCTGAACAACCCCAAGTGTCTCAGTCTTTATTGAAAGGTGCTCTGGTCCTCAGATGATTTTTATGACTCTTCTCTGGACCGTCTCCAACAGGTCCTTGACTTTCTTGTCCTGAGGGTCCCAGAACTGTGTGGAGTTCTCCATGTGTGGCTTATGAGAGCAGATTAAAGGAGGATGATCCTTGACCTGCTGGCCACATCTTGAAAGCTTCTGTGAACATGTGACTGCACACTTGTATGAAGACATGCCCAAACATGATCTTTTTAAACATTCATGAAGAGAGATCCAGCTTCAAAGCAAAGGCTTCATAGTTGTGGTAGCAAATCACTGTATTCAAGCTTACAAACTTTGCTGAGATCAGAGCATAATGCTGCAGTTTTGAAAAAATATTGTGGTTGTCTCCATTACAGTGATCCTAGTGTATCTATTTCTCCTTCTGAATTGTACATTGATAGAATAATTTTTACTTTATCTCTGTGTGTATATATATATAAAGTTATGTATTGTTGCGGTTAAGAGTTAGCTGGCAACTAAGCTTCACATGTGCTCACTCAGTTGATCCGTGGGTGGGACTGGGGACGGTATCAGAACAGTAAAGGCAGAAAAACATCTTGGGTTGTGATAAAGACAGTTTAATAGGTAAAACAAAAGCCGTGCACACAAACAAAGCAAGGAGTTATTTCACTGTTTCCCAGATGTTCAGCCATCCCCTTCATCATGCATAGTGGTGATTTGGGAAGACAAATGCCATGACTCCAAATATCCATCTCTTCCTCCTCCTCCTCTTGGCATTATATGTTGAGTATGATACCATATTATATGGAATATCCCTTTGGTTAGCTGGGGGCTTGGGATCATGTGTCCCTGCTGTGCCCCTTCCCAACCCCTTGTGCACCCCCAGCCCTCACTGGTGGCATGGGGTGAGGAGCAGAAAGGGCCTTGATGCTGTGTGTGAGCACTTGGAATCACTGGTTAGCAGTAATGAAAACATCCCTGTGTTATCAGCACTGCTTCCAGCTCAAATCCAAAGCATATCCTGTACTAGCTACTGTGAAGAAAATTATGCCAGATGAAACATATGTAACATATGTATATTATTCCATTATTTGCACTCTTTAATAAAAAAAGGAGAGAGGGAAAAAGGTATGGTGCTGCTATATTAGTACTTTGCATTCTGGCCTACCTGAATTCCTCCTCCTTGAAAACTGTTTTCCAGATCTATAGTTGGTGCCAACAGTGATGGTATACTGCAGTTACATTCCCTGTGGGAATACCTTACCTAATTCCTATGAAAGAGTGTCCCTCAGAGACTGATAATTGTACTCCAGTTCTGAACAGTAAATTTACCAGAATCTTCATCCATTCTGTTTCCACAGTATGGACTTACAAATGATGGAACAAGTACATACATATAATGTCCTAAGTACATCAGCTTAGGATGTGTTGCAGAGTTTGTACCCCATTTCTTGCGTTCTCAGTAATTTAGGTCTTCCTGATGTTGTTTCAATCTTCCACTATTCAGAAAGTAAACCACTATTTTGCTTCATCTTTTAACACCACAAACGTACACTTCTGAGTTGTGGGTTTTTTTAACCAGGAAATACTGTTTCCAAAATTGACTTTTCAGAAATGTCTCTAGAAGAACAGCAAGTTGCTGTTTGCCCCGTGCCAGTTTCATACTTCTCTTTCTCTTCTCATAATGTTTTCTTTTCTTTTAGCTTAAATTATTATTTTGCATGTTCTACTGTATTGGTTGTTTTACTGCAGGCAGGATAAATCAGAGCTATACTGTTTTCTTATCTTTGAAATGCACTTTATTATCAAAAATAGAAAATAAAACTGGCATGGATAACTTTTGGGAAACTCATGTTGCATATGACTGACTTTTCAATTTACTTAAAGGTGGTTCATTATCTTCACTTGACAATTTATTTTAAGTTTTGTGCGATACTGAAATGGAATGAATGGACTTTTCATGAATCACTACTAATCTGTATCAGTTTTTAAAAAGCAAGTGTTACCTTTTGCCTGCTACTTAGCAATTCTAGATAGCAAGTGTTTACAAAGATGGACTAAAAGATGACTTTGGCTAGTTTTCCATTGAACTTGCCTGCTGAAATGCTTTCCTAACTTTTTTAGGTTCACTTTACACTTGTGTGAGGCTTTAACTCCACAAAAAGAACTAGGATGAGGATTGGTACTTACGTTGTGGCACAACATTATTGTCTAAGCAGAACTGGATGGTGTATTCCATTTGAATATGTTAGGGTGAATATGTCTGGCCTGAAAGAAATATTAATGTTCATGTACATTTCCCTTGTCTTTCAGAACAATGGGTCACTTGCTTGGTGCCAGAATCATAAACAGTGTTCAAAGGTAAGTCCGTTTTTTTCCTCTCTCATTTATGTTATCTATCTGCTTTCAGTCTCTTGTCTGTAGATAAAGTGCTTTTCTTCTTAGCCTGTTTTCAGAAGTGTCTGTTTATATTTTATTTGGAAACCTCCACCTGTAATAAAATATGAAAAATTAAAGCCAAGTGATTTACTCTTTCAGGACAAAGGACCCATGTTGGGGGATACACATCAAGTGTAGTTAAATCAACGTAATTCTGTCATTTTAAGAAAGTTTACATTGGCTAGAAACTGGTGTCTCATTTGTGGTTTTTTCAGTGGTTTTGGTCAGAAGAGAGTAAAAGAGTTATTGACAGTCTTTGTTAGACTTCAAACAGAGCCTACTTTGTTTGAAGTCTAACAAAGACAGTCAATAACTTAAAAATCTTCCTCTAACAGCACCAGGGTATTTCAACATTCATCATTTCATTCAGTTTGAGTATTTAATTTTTATCTTGCACCTGAGTTCCTTTGAAAATATTCTTGACACAAATCCCAGTGGCTCTACTGATGCCCCTTTCCCATTCTAGCACTTAAAGGGTAGGTGAGCTGATTGTCCACTAATTCTCCTTTGCAAGGGTCTTTCTGTGGTGTCTGTATGGAATCAGCAAAAATTTCTGAGCTTTAGTGGGTCAGGTAGAATTGCACATTTGTTGCTGACTGTTCATAAACATCATGGAAGCTGCATTCATTGGAAATTCGCCTAAACATCCTAAAAATGTATTTCTACAATTATTTAGGTATTTTAATTTAAATAATTGTTCTTTATTCATGAAGGTTGTACTGAAAATGGAATTAAATCTAAGTAGCACTGTTTCCAAATTGTTCCAGTAATGCAATGGATATTAAATGCTGATCCTAACACTTGATTTTAACATGTTGATTTCTTGTATACATTTAAAGAATGAGATTACACATTCACTGATCTAGCTTCTTTTGACATAAAAGGGATTGGAAATGGGCTGATTTTTTGACTGTTCTGTTGCAGGTAAATAAAACAAAGTTGATTGCTTTTATCAACATTAAAATCTAGGGTATAACTGTCAATATAAGAAAAAAATGGAACATTTCCTATTAGCTGTGCCACACTGCTAAGGATTTCACTTCTGTAATGAAATCTTATCATTCCTAAAATTCTTCTTGAAAACCTGTATTGGTTTAGCATAAATGGTAGAAAAAAAAACCAATTGTTGATTCGTTTTGGAACTGACAGCTAAGCTGGCCAGTCAGGTAAAAAGTGTACACCCCTTGGGACACCGCTTAAATACAGGAATCTTGGGAGATTCGCCCTTCTTCCACGGACCCCCGCCATGAGGTAACATCGCGGCCGGGCCAAGGGGTCCGGGCCCAGGCCCCTGCCAGCCCCAGGAGTCCCCGGGAGCCGCGGCCGGGCCAAGGGGCCGGGATCAGGGCCAGCCCTCCGGATAGCCGGGCGGGCTTGGGCATCTGAGCTCAGCAGATGCCGCAGAGAGGGAGAGAGATGGCCCCGGCCCCCTCTTCCAGCCCCCGGGTTCCCGGAGAGCAGCACCGAGCCCAGGCTGGGTTAAAAACGCACCCCATAAGACCGAGGGGTGGAAAAGGAGAGAAGACCCGGGCTCCCGTTTCTGAGCTTTTTCTGCAGCTTATGGATCTGAGGCTTTCAGAGATGGCGCGGCTGCGGCTGAGACCACGTGGCGTGTGCATGCCCGGGCAAGTTCCTGAACATTAACTCTTTCTTAACACCGACTGAGACTGTTTTCAAACTCTACCCCTCCTCAAAGAGAGAAGAAAGGCTAAATCGGAAGTATGCAAAGGAATTATATGAAGATATCAAAGTCAGTAAAGAAAGAATGACTTCTTGAGTGGGAAAGATGACAAGTTGCCTTAGTTTGGGGCTTTAAATCTCCTTAATTCATGGTAACAGACTATAATTCTTCCTTTTAATTTGCTGGATTAAAAAACTGGGGAGGTGCTTTTCCAGATTCAAGCAAGGGTGTCTGATTTTTACTGAGTGGACATTTGAGTTAGAAACTATAATATTTGAACTTTTCTGAAATGGATGTTGAAGTAGAAATTGATGCAGTGATCCTATTGAGATGTCTTGGAGCCTTGTCACCAGTGAAGAATAAGAAGTCCTTTATTGTGAAGCTGTGCATCTTTAAAAGGTGAAACCCCATGTTTTTAAGTTCATAGCCGTTATGTGGCCATATGAAAGGCTGCATTTGGGAAGCTCACAAATGCAGTGTTGGGCAGGCTGCGTTAGTAGGAGCTGGAAGCCACAAACAGACTGTGTCTCTTGTGGAAAGTTACCAGAAGAATCAGGAGGGACTTGTCTCTCTCAAAGGACTGAATGAAAGACTATTTTATTAAGTGCTACTGACTTAAGAGTTCTGATGTTTTGTCTCTTTGCATTGTTTTCGTGGAAAAGTAGATTGTTGCTAGGGAGGAGGGGGGTTGTTTATGAGAGGGTTTCGTGATTGGTTTTTGTTTGTTTACCTTTAGTGTATGTTAATAAATCTAACTGTTTCTATTTTTAAATTGAACCTGTTTTGCTTTTCTTTTAATCCTATTCCACTAAAATAAAAATTCGGCGAATGTGATAACCACTACAAAACCTCAAACAGATATGCGAAGGACATATTTCATGACAACTGAATTGCCTTTGCAGGAAAGCATAAGGGCCTTGTTCCACAGGGATCCTGGTAATTTTTTTAAAAAAAATTAGCTGTGAAGGCTACTGCAATAAGTAATCTGAAAGGTTTTCCAGTGGTTTGTCTCTGCCCAACAAAGAAGGAATCAAACAAGAAAAGTACTCCAGGTTTTAAAGCAGGGCAGAGGTTATAGGAATATCTCTGAGTCACTCCCAAGTTGATTGGTTGATTGAATCCCCATAAGGTGTATATAAGCTGACATTAATTTTATCTTAAAATTGAATCAGTATCTTGAAACCAGTGTAAGAATGCTACAAATTAATATTACGTAATATTACAAAACAATGATAGTTTAAGTTTTAAATTACTTAACATGTGCTTTGTAGTCATGTTACCCTATGTTTTTCATTCTTTCTTAGGAAGGTGATATATTTTCCTTAAGAAAGCAGCTTCACCATGTAGAAAATAAATAGATATAAACTTGGTCAAATTGTTAGCAGAGCTGAACTTAAGCATAATGTTGTCTTTTCAGGATGGCTTTGATTTTCTGTGTTTTCCAATGTGAAGTTATACAATTGCTTTAGCTAACTGAAATTTTCCAAGTGATGCAGGGAATTCAGTTAACCTTTTAAAAGTGCAAATTCCTTTCACTGCTTCTCAGCACCTCAGTGGAGGAGGTTTATATGAGTGTGACAGGTACTGAAGGATTCCACAAGGAATGGTGTGCTGCTAACCTTACGACAGCTAACATGGAAGGCCTTGTTGGAGATATAATGGTTGGGGGCAGCCTTGGCTGCCGTGACCATGAGGTTGTGGAATTCAGTACTGGGCAAGCAAATAAGATAGCAAACATGGACTTCAGGAGAGCAACTTTAGCTTCTTTAGAGGTCTCCTTGGAAGAATCCTATGGGAACAGATCCTGTGGGGAAGAGGGGTCCAGGAGAGCTAGTTGATCTTAAGGATCACTTCTGCAAGGCTCAAGAATGATCGACCCCAGTGAGCAAGAAATTGGGCAAAGTAGGCAAGAGATCGGTGTGGATGAATAAAGAACGCCTGTCATTTCTCCAGTCTAAATAGGAAATACACAGGAGATGGAAGCAGGGTCAGGCCACTTGGAATGAATATAGAGAGGTTGTCAGAGTGAGTAGAAATGAGGCAAGGATGGCCAAGACACATCTGGAATTAATGGAATGGGACTGTGGTAACAGAGGACAAGGAAAAGGCAGAGTTGCTGAATGCCTTTCTTGCATCAGTCTTCACTGACCAGACCAGCCTTCAGGAATCTCTGGCAAGGGAGACCTGGATAAAGGAGTGTTGTAAGGAAGACTTACCCTTGATCAGGGAGGATTGGGTTAGAGAACACCTTGACATCCACAAGTCCATGGGCTCTGATGGGATGCACCCACAAGTGCTGAGAGACCTAGTGAGCACCATAAGTAGGCCAGCCATGATCATCTTGGAAAGGTTGTGGCAATCAGGGGAGATGCCTGAGCACTGGAAGAAAACAAATGTCACCCCAGCCTTCAGAAGAGGCAAGAAGGAAGACCTAGGTCAGGTCTTATCAACTAGTCAGCCTCACTTCAATCCCTTGAAAGGTGGTGGAGCACCTCACTCTGAGAGCCATCTCTGTCTACATGGATGGCAAGTAGATTATCAGAATGACAAGCAGATTATCAGGAGTACCCCTTGACCAACCTGATTGCCTTCTACAGTGAAACAACTTACCTGAGTGGATGGGGAAATGCAGTGGATATTGTCTACCTCAATTTCAGCAAGGCTTTTGACACTTTTTTGCAATATCCTCATAAACTCAGGAAGGAGGGACTGGATGGATTGAGAACTGACTGACTGGCAAATTGCAGAGGGATGTAGTCAGTGGCACAGGGTCTGGCTGGGGCCTGTCACTTGTGGTATCCCCCAGGATTCAATACTGGGCCCAGTATTGTTTGTCTTGTTCATGAGGGGCTTGGATGAGAGGGCAGAGACCTCCTCAGCAAGTTCAGTGACAATGCAAAGCTGTGAGGAGTAGCCAATACCCCAGAGGGATGTGCAGCCCTTCAGAAAGATCTCGACAGGGTGGAGAGATGGGCAGGCAAGAAATGCCTGCAATACCGCAAAGGCAAAGGCAGGGTGCTGCACCTTGGGGAGGAACAATCCTCTGCACCAGTACAGGGCAGAGGCCAACCTGTAAAGCAGCTCTGTGGAGAAGGACCTGGGGGTCCTGGTGGACAACAAGCTGTCCATGAGCCAGCAGTGTGCCCTGGTGGCCAAGAAGACCAGTGGGATCCTGGGGGGCATTAGGAGGAGCATTGCCAGCAGGGAGGTGATCCTGCCCCTCTGCTCAGCGCTGGAGCGGCACATCTGGAGTGCTGTGTGCAGTTCTGGGCTCCTCAGGACAAGAGAGGTGCAGAGCTCCTGGAGCTGGTCCAATGGAGGGCAAGAAGGATGACTAAGTGACTGGAGCATTTCTCCCATGGGGAAAGGCTGAGGAAGCTGGGATTGTTCAGCCTTGAGAAGCAGATGAGGTCCCATCTCAGTTATCTGTCTGAAGGAAGAGTGTCAAGATGATGGAGCGTTNTCAATACTGGGCCCAGTATTGTTTGTCTTGTTCATGAGGGGCTTGGATGAGAGGGCAGAGACCTCCTCAGCAAGTTCAGTGACAATGCAAAGCTGTGAGGAGTAGCCAATACCCCAGAGGGATGTGCAGCCCTTCAGAAAGATCTCGACAGGGTGGAGAGATGGGCAGGCAAGAAATGCCTGCAATACCGCAAAGGCAAAGGCAGGGTGCTGCACCTTGGGGAGGAACAATCCTCTGCACCAGTACAGGGCAGAGGCCAACCTGTAAAGCAGCTCTGTGGAGAAGGACCTGGGGGTCCTGGTGGACAACAAGCTGTCCATGAGCCAGCAGTGTGCCCTGGTGGCCAAGAAGACCAGTGGGATCCTGGGGGGCATTAGGAGGAGCATTGCCAGCAGGGAGGTGATCCTGCCCCTCTGCTCAGCGCTGGAGCGGCACATCTGGAGTGCTGTGTGCAGTTCTGGGCTCCTCAGGACAAGAGAGGTGCAGAGCTCCTGGAGCTGGTCCAATGGAGGGCAAGAAGGATGACTAAGTGACTGGAGCATTTCTCCCATGGGGAAAGGCTGAGGAAGCTGGGATTGTTCAGCCTTGAGAAGCAGATGAGGTCCCATCTCAGTTATCTGTCTGAAGGAAGAGTGTCAAGATGATGGAGCGTTTTTCAGGCTCTTCTCAGTGGTGCCAAGGACAAGAAGCAATGGGCAGAAACTGATGCACGGAAGTTCCACCTGAACATGAGGAAGAACTTCTTTCCTGTGTGGGTGACTGAGCACTGGAACAGGTTGCCCAGAGAGGTTGTGGAGTCTCCCTCACTGAAGATATTTAATAACCTTCTGGACTCAATCCTGTGCAATGTGCTCTGGGATGAGCCTGCTGGAGCAGGGAGGTTGGACTGACTGACCTACTATGGTCCCAGGCTTACCCATTCTGTGATTCTGTTAAATATCTCAGATGACTGTGAGCATCAAAATATTCACCAATTGTTTAAAATGAAATTTATTTTAGTAAGATCTCTGCAGAAGTCTGTTTTTCAAGAGGAAGCACAAGAGAGCTCTTGAATGCTTGCCCTGTTTTGATATGTGTAATTTCAATATGTTAAAATACTTCATTATAATTAGGACAACTATAGGATTATAACACAAATTGTCATTTTTGGTTGCAATAGTTTCTAATTCATTGCCATCATGCAATCCTCCTTGTCTACTGGCACAGCACTGAAGCAGACTGAGGGCTTTCTTTTTTTGATCCTTGTCAATTGACTGGTTGGTTTCCACTGTTGAGATAAAACTGACATTTTAGTTGATGAAGTTAGTGAACTTTTTGGAAAAAGATTGAAACCCGAAATTTCTTTGTCTAACTTCATTCATAGATCCATTGTTTTGTTTGAACTTATGCTTATTGAGCTGCAGATGATTCCTTTCTATGGAGACAGGAGGCCCAATATGCCAGTCAGGCCCAACCCACAGGAAGGTCTGCTGCTTTCTTAGAGCCTGGGTAGGCATGACATCTGGAAACTTCCTAATCTGGAGTGGTCCTGAGACTACTACTGATCATTGATTTTCCACATAGGGGGTGATGAAGTGGCAACATGCGGTCCAAGGATGATCAAAAAGGACTTCAGGGTCTTGGAATGTTTGATAAGGGTCACAAGTTATGATTTCCTCTATGCTTCCAGTTGAAGGCAGCAGCACTGGAAGAAACAGATGAGCTATTACTACATGACTCTGTGACTGGTATCGTCATCAAAATTTTGGGTTTGTTGACGATGGATTGGTCTGTGCAGCACCAGGCATGCTTGTACCAGTAAGGACTCACCTTTCTAAGCAAGGAGAGTTGCTGCTTGGGAACTGGAGGGGCCCATTGACAGAGCTTTAAACTAGTTGTGATAGGGCAGGGGGACAATATCAGGTTTGTGCCTGGTGAGCTGTGGGATGGGCAGCAAAGGTTAGAGGGCCAGCATGCCAGAGGACCCTCTGCCAGTGACTCTGAAATGTGCTGGCCACACTGGAATGCACTTGCAGTCTTACAGAGACAAGCCAGAGATTCCTAATGTAACAGAAACCAGAGAATTATCTCAAAGGGCTGACAGGCCAGCTGAGGTGCCTTTACTCCAATGCATGCAGTGTAGGCAGCAGAGAGGAAGAGCTGGAAGCCACTGTGCTGCTAGAAAGCTATGATCCTGTTGCCATTTCAGGACAAGGAGAATGGATTCTAACTGTGTTTGTGTAAAAGCATTTCACTCACACTCCTCATCCCTCCACGTACCCAGGAGCCACATAAATATTTCCACTAGCATTGACACCCTCATTAGGATTAGTACTACGTGGTATAGAATTGTTTGTGTGCTGAGGTTCCATTCAGATTTGGTCTAGATAATGAAAGTTAAAATATAGCATTTATTTTCTTTTACTTTGCCAGTAAATTGCTGGGACGGACTTGTAGATTACCTGTGGACTTGCTGAGTAATGCAAAGGTGGACTCATAAACAGCAGTATGAGGAAGTAGAACTGCAATGTGGAGAGGCTGAAAGTGCACTGGATTGAGCTGGATTCGGTTCTTAACACAGTTGTTGGACCAGCACCTGGATCTTAGTGAGCTCTACTCGTTCCTAGATACCACAGAGTAAAAAGCTTAGCTGGGGAGAGAACCAGACAAACAGACACTCCCTTCTTTTTTCCTACATACATGACTACATAAAACCCCACTTCCTGTTGCCAAGATCTGGTTCAGCAGAGGAATTGAAAATAGAACCTCTGCAGAGGTTTTTGTCTGGTTGGGGAAAGACGGTTAAAGCTGGAAACTGATGTATCTAGTTTTCTTATACATCTGGCCTAAAGTCTTCCATCACAGCCAAGTGTTTGGCAAAATATTGCAAAAAATACATGCATGCCTGTCATCTTCAGACTGTCTTTAAATAATATTTTGACATGGGTTATGCCTGTAGGTAGGCAAGTATAACCTACTTTTGGCTTATTCTTCCTTTCCTCCTCCAACTAATCATATTTGTTATGGTATATCAAACTCTGGGTTACCTAACTGGTTATTTTGAAACATTATGAGGTACAGGTTATATACAGGATGAAGTAGTGTCTGTAATGCATAGATTTCATCTAAAACCTAATTCAGCTTGTTTCCAACCCAGCTAGTCAGTCAGTTTTGCTATATGATTATACGTGCATAACTCATTAATATTGGATCCATTCCCTCTGAATGGAAACATACAGAAAAAAAACTAGTCTATTTTTGGATGAAATGGCAGCTGCTAGGGAGTGAAGAGTAGAATACGTAAGTTTTTAAAACAGTGTTGGTTGAGTATGCAGTATCTAAACCAGAATGTCTAGTGTTGCTGTTGAAAAATATTCATTCACACTTTTTGATAGAGACTTGTTTATAACCTGTTAAAATGATAGATCTCAGAGTATTTTTTTATTTTCCTAAAGAGAGATTTTATAATTAAAAGTCATAATAAAGTCTGGATGGATTTCTGCAAGCATAATTCTTTCTGCAAGCATAATTCTCAGTGAAATTACTGAGAAATTCTGAGAATTATGTGTTCAGTGTTGAGAGAGAAGAATTCTCTCAACAACCAGACGTGGTTGTTATTAGGTTTATGTTTTCTGGAGCTAAGCTTATACATTTTTACTTGCAATTCCAAATGTTCATGAGGGTAGAAAATGCTATTACCATTTTTATTCTATGTACAGATATTGTTATCTGGCAGTTTCATTATGTTGCTTCTAAAAATGAAATGCAGTTTACTTTGTGGGTTCAAGAGAAATACAGAAGACATTCACACTTTTTCATGACTATTTTTTTTTCTTATGTATCTCTGCACACAGCTGAAGGGTTGGTTTCATGTGTCACATTTACTTTGACTGGTAACTTCCTCTCTGTGTAATCCACTTAGAATCATAGAATAATTTGGGTTGGAAGGGCTCTTAAAAGGTCATCTAGTCCAGTCCCCCTGCAATGGGCAGGGTCCTCTTCAACTGGATCAGGTTCTCAGAGTCCCATCCAACCTGACCTTGAATGTTTCCAGGGATGGGGCACCTCCCAACTCCTGGGCAACCTGTTCCAGTGTGTCACCATGTTCATCTTAAAAGATGTCTTCCTTATATCTAGTCTAAATTTACCCTCTTTTGATTTTAAAATGTTACTCCTTGTCCTATTCAACAGGCACTGCTGAAAATTCAGTTCCCATTTTTCTCATAAGCCCTTCTAAAGTACTGAAAGGATGCAATAAGGTCTTCCCAAAGCCCTTTCTTCTCTTCAACTCTCACAGCTCTTCCTGGAAGAGGTGCTTCTTTCCTTTGAGAATTTTTATGGCCCACATCTGCACCAGCACTAGCAGGGACATATATTTCCTGTGCTGAGGACCCCAGAACTGGAAGCAGCACTCCAGATGTGGTCTCACTGGAGCAGAGTGGAGGGGCAGAATCACCTCCCTCACTCTGTTGATGCCACTGCATTTGATGCAGCCCAGGATGCGTTTAAGTGCAAGCACATGCTGTGGGCTTATATCCAGCCTTTCATGCACCAGTGCCCTTAAGTACTCACAGGAAGCTCTCAATCCCTTCATCCCCCAGCCTGTATTGATACAAAGGACTGTCCCACCTAGGTCAGCACTTTGCACTGTCTTGTTGATCCTCATAAGATTCCCATGGGCCCACTTTTTAGCTTGTCCAATGGCCTCTGGATGGCATCGTCATTCAAGCATGTCAGTCACACCACACAGCTTGGTGTCATCTGCAGAGGGTCTTGCTTAGGGTCCCCTCAGTCCTGTTATGCCACTGATGATGATAATAAGCTGTACTGATACCCTGGGGTCTGGTGACCTCTAGGGAATATCACCCTCTGCTGAGAGGGAGATCAATCAACCAGTTTCTCTTCTACCAGTGTCCAACTATCAAATCCATCTCTCTAATTTAGAGGGAGGGATATTGTGCGAGACCCTGTTAAAGGCCTGGTTAAATCAAGCCGTGCCATGCATCTCAAATCACCTCCTTGTCCTCCACGTGCCTTAGCATAGCTTCTAGAAGGATCTGTTCTGTGATTTCCCAGGCACAAAGATAAGGCTGACAGGTTAGTAGTTCCCAGAGGCATTCTTTCTTCCTTTTTCAAAAATGGGTGCAATATTTCCCTTTTTCTAACCACCTGGATCTTCACCTGTCTGCTATGACTTTTCAAATATTATGGCAACTACATTAGCCAATTCCCTCAGGTCTCTGGGATACATCTCATCAAGTCCCATAGAACATGCATCTATAAGTTCCTCAGGTGGTTACGGGCCTGATCTTTGGTTACAGGTGATGCGACTTTGCTCCTCCAGTTCATCCCTTTCAGCCCATCCACTCAGGAGGTGTGGGGAAAAAAAAGTTGCCTTTGAAGTCTAAGAGGAAAAATGTTGAACACCTCTGCCTTCTCCTTAACCGTATTTGACCATGTCCTTATATTCTTGCCAGGATAGGTGTCCATACTTCTACTGCCTGTGCATTTCCTTCTTGCCCTTTAGCTTGACCAGAAGATCTCCACTCATCTATGCAGGTCCCTTGCCTTCCTTTCTCGATTTTTTTACACTTGGGGATCGAAAGTTCTTTGCGTTATGGAACATGTCCTTAAAGATCTGCCAGCTCTTTTCTGGTCCCTTGTCCTTTGGAGAAGTTTCCCAGGGAGTCCTGTTGACTAACATCTTGAAGAGCTGGAAGTTCACTTTCCTAATATTTAGTGCCCTGACTTTATTCTTGGTGACCCATATCCCTCAGGACTGTAAACTTCACTCGTGCATGAACATGGCATCCCAGTCTTCCTCCAACCTTGATATCACTGATTAACTCACTTGGTTATAACATTACAATACCCATTAAATTTGATGATCAATCTTTCCCTAACCGCCATATGTGGATTTAAGAACTACTTGGTGTGTGGAATACTATCAAAACCTGGCTTAAGAAAATAATCTGCAAGGCTGACTCAAGTACTTCAAAGGTAACAACTTTGCACTGGAGGTTTGCTCTTTTTGTAAATGGCAATAAACTGTTTTATGTTGTGTCTTGAATTCCTTCACTGACTTGACTTTTGCTGCTGGATTTACTTTTCAGATCTCTACATAATTTCTGTGTTGGGTTTTTTTGCCTCTCCTTAACTTATCCTCTGAAAATTTTTATGTGGTATTTTGTCTCTTTCTCTCCACTAGTGTCACTATTCTGTGTACCCATCTATCTGTTTCTGAAAAATCTATCAAAGGATCAGTGAATTGTTGAGGTTGGACAGAAAACCCTCTTAGATCTTCTAATGAAGGGTCAGCTAGAACAAGTTGCTCAGAACCACATCCAGTTGGATTTTGAGTATCTCCATACATAAAGACCTCAGCCTCTCTCAGCAGCCTATTTCAGTGTTTGACTACCTGTACAGTAAAAGAGTTTTTGCATTTCTTGATTTTTTGATCTGTACCCATGGCCTCTTGTTTATTCCATAGGCATGACTGAGAAGAGCCTGGCTCCCTCTTCTTCATTGCATCCCAATGGATATTTATTAACATAAGTAAGATCCCTCTGAACCTTTTCTCCAGGCTCATCAGTCCCAGATATCGGCACTTCCCTGTATATGGCAGATGCTCCAGCCCCTTAATGGAATTCTTGGCCCAATGTATTAAATTATGCTTTCTAAGCCCCAAATAACTCATACCTGCTGCCATTTGCAAAGCTCCTGTCCTTAAAATCCCATTGCCTTTTAGCAGCCTTTCTTGCTAAATTGTATATAAATGTACAGCTTTTGCTGTTTCTGTTCCATTTTTCTGGTTTGTTTTTATCGTGTGAGCTCCACAGTTCCAAGGCTGTACTTCTCAAGTACTTTGAAGTGCTGAGCATATAAAAAGGTGCTTCCCTATTAAAACAACAGTTAGAGCTGATTGCTACTGAGAGTAACATGAAAGGGCAGAGTCCTGCATTGATACTGGCTTAGTGAAAAATATATTTTAGTCCTAAGGTGGGGGGCAAGGGGGATGAAATGACTGGGAAAGGCATTTCAAGAGAGTTTGTGAAGTAGACGTAATTTCTTTTTTTTTACAGCTCCTTACACAAGGTTCTCTTTTTGTAGGCAGCTGAAAGTCAAGAGACCAGCAGGCATAATTTAGAGCTGCATGGCTATGGCATTTACAAGGACTTGGAGATAAATGGGGATCATCATAATGCACCGTGAATTGCAGTACAACTTTCTTGTTCCCAGTGGCCAAAGCAATGGTCCCTGATTGATTGATTCTGTGAGAAGGCTGAAAGGCTGTTTTTTGAGTTTTCAGAACTGAGAGGAAAATGTGAAAATAAAGATAAACAATTTACAAATTCTGCAGCCAAATAAACAGACTGTTTGATTATCTGAAAAAGACAGTTTACTGTCTCTTTTTAGAATAATATACACTCCTGAATTCCGTATTTGAGCAATTGTTTTAGGCTTCCAGCTGAGCTCTTTCCAGAGATAATGCAGGTGGAAAGATGAGTTAATGGTTTAAACAATTAGAGATTTGATGCAGTCTTCCATCTGTCAAAGCCCACTGAAATGAAAGCTTACAGTTTTAATTTGTGCCTCCAGCATCCAGCGCAGTCTGAAATGGTGTCAGCGATTTACCCTGCCCACAGTAGTGTTATTCTTATGTTAAGCATTCTGTGCACACATGCTGAGAGACTTCTATCAAACATATTAGTGTGCATTTGAGAGATCATTAGCCTGAAGTAGCTGAAACATTCCGGATTTCTTAGCCAGGAAACTCACATCTCTGCTGGAAAGTGTGTTGAGCCACTGTTATTTACACAATAAAGCTAGAGCAGGATCAGGATAGCTTTGTAAAGTTTAGCAGAAATAGTGGTACACCCATAAAAGGGTGAGATAATTAATGTTTTGGTTTTTTGTCTAAAAAGATGGAATGAATAAAAATTTCTTTCTTGATCAGCTACACAGATTGTTTTTCTTTCATCTAGTAAAAGCTAAGGCGAAAACCATTTAATTGAATTAGAATTCATAGGACTTGATCAGATTATTGTTCTGCTAAATAGATAAAAAAGTAATGAGCATATGTGATACTTATGGCTTGCATTCCTATGGATTATTTGATTTTTTTTTTTATTATTCATCTAAAAAAAGGTAGAGGGAGCTGAGAGAACCATAGTGGCTAGATGATTAAAGCTGTACTAGCTAATAAATAGGGTGACTGAGCTTTCTGGATATTTGTGTTTGGGGAAATAGAAGAAAGAGCTTTGTGATTCAGTGTTTATGTTTATACAAAAGCATTAGTGTATAAGTATGTTGTGATTATAGGAATCCCTTTGTTCCTTAGGGCCTTGAGAACTGACAAATAAACAGAATTGAAATCCAAACAATATTTGCAATACTCTGCAATACTCTGATGTATTGTCCTATATTTGTAAATATCAAGTTTTATTTATTAGGGTATTGAAAAAAGAGTTGTGTTAGAACATGAAATAAGTGAACATGAATAGGTTCATGTTCTTTACGGTTGCTATATTGGATCACATCAGTCATCTTTCCAGTGTAATACTTGTGTTACCAGCTAGATTCTCAATAGATAAATAAACCTGTAGATCTGGAATAACCTACTGCTAGAAAAAAAACCCCAAACTTACTTAAGCCTTGTTGCTTATTTTGTTGTGATACTGTGCAACCTAAAGGAAATATATTTTCCAAAAAGCTAGTTTTGGCTTCTCAGCTCTTGCTGCTTACTGTTTTGTTCACCTCATTTTTTTTTGCCTTGGAAGAACAGACTTCAGGACTTTATGGAAGGTGTTTTGCTTGGCCTTCACTCTGAATGATGCTGCTGCTAACTTTCTGTCTCTAGTAAAAATGGTTAGAATCGAGTTACTTTCTTTTTTCCCTTGTTAAAAGATTATCACAACTGCCAGAGCCCTTATGAGGGATAGGGAGGAAAGAATCGGATTTGTTTTATGTCCCTGTAGCCCAGGTTTTTGTTAATGCAGAATTCTGCTGAGGTTCTCATTGATCTTCAGCATGGGTTTACAAAAAAGTTTGCTTCTTTTGGAGCTTGCTCTTTTGGCCAGTTGTATCTGTTTTAAGGAGGTAATCAAGTCTGACCGCTGTGCTGTCTGAAATTTGAACTGAATACTGAGCCAATGCTGAGCATAACCAGCTGAAGATTAAGTAACCCTCTTTCACAGAGAAAGGACACAAAACTGTCATTAATGACTGGATTGTGCCAATGCTGGCTTTGAGGGTAATAGCACAGCAGTCTCAATTCTGTTCTCAGAAAAGCAAGTGCTGGCTTTAGACTTTAAATCTGCATAAGCTGTGGTATATAGAGACATACACTGCAGCTAAAGGGAGAAATGTGTGCATGGGTGTGCTCACATATAAACACAACAGATATTATTAAAGCTGGCATGCTGAAGCACTAAATGCTGCTTTAACTTAGCTTTATCTGCTTCAGTGAATGCTCTTCAAAATCCAAGGATATTCAGACTGCAGAATTCTTTATTTAGAGGTATTTGAGCACAAAAATAATCCCTTCCTAGAAACTTTTGAAATACCAATGCAGTCTAATCAACTGTAAATTTTTGTCATCTTAAAAGCAGTTGATTAACATCTAGCAGAAGGATGATTATCATTGGAGCAACACTGGTCAGACAGTAAAGACAGATGCTACTACTCAGAATAAGGAGAATTAGCAGTAAATCTTCTTGAAAACAAGCAACAGATTTATCTTTTGAAATCTTCAGTTTTAGCAGGTCTCTCACCACTCAGTTTGCTCAAAGCTTGTACATATTTTTTTCTCATCTTTCATAACTTTGCATGCTATATGCAGAGGAAAATACGTGACATGAAAGTGTATTTGAGATTTTGATTTCCCAAATACAATCTTAGTTCCCAAAGCTCAGCTGCCTGAATTACTATTAGGAAATTTTAATAGCTCAAACAAGTCAGAGAATCTGTACAAAATTTGTAAATTTGCAGTTGAAATGAGAATCTTAATTTTATCTTATTACATTACATTTCATTAACCTAATTAATTTGTAGTGCAAAACCAGGCTGTAATAGTCTGTTTAAATGTATGGCCCTTTTCTCCTCTTGTGGGAGACAATTGCAGAGTTAGGTCAAATACAGCTCTAGTTAAGTGACAAAGACAAAATGTACTTGCATTGACCTTTAATGTAGTAATAAAATATATTCAAGCTGCTGGAAAGGGACATATGTCTGTATTTTAACTGTGACTTTAAAAAGAGTTTTGCTTGAGTGGACCCAGGGCATTGTTCAAAATCCACTGAAGTAAGGAATACTGACTTTCAACAAGCTTTATACCCATATATATAAGTTAAGATTTTGCTTTTTCAAGTGACCTCCCTTCGAATTTCTCCATTACTTTAATATTGAAGGAGATATAAAAGTGTGCTTAGGTAGATGGAGTTACTGTGCTGAGAGGGAGGCAACTGTCTTTGAGGCAGGCAGGCAGGGATGCAAGTGCCCTTTTCTCCACATATTCATTGAAGTGTAAGGAAAGCAGTAAGCTGGAAGTGAGAGCTATGACTGTTTTCTACTTTTGAGTGCCTGCAAAGAATTGGAAAGCTGTCTGAGCACAGAAACATCATCCATCCTTAAACAGAAATTGCAGGTTATATTTTGTAACACTAACTGTGATGTTTAATCAGATGCTAAAGAGTTAATTGCCATTGAGCACTGACTGTATATTAGAATAACTCTCTATTCACAACAGACAAAAATGCTTCTGAAAGGATGCAGTGTTAAAGAGTGGGTTTTGTGCTATGAATTTTAAATAGATCTCCTTATTGAGTTTCTTCAAAAAGTTCTGCTTAAAGTCATTTTGGGGTGTAGTTTCAGGTTAGTGGGTCAAAAAGGTAACTGGTTTTGACAGTTCTTCCATAATATTCACATCTACTATATGGATTACAAGCATACGTTCTGATCTTAGTCATATCAAATATTTTTAGCTGTTACAGTGGCCTTAGGAATTTAAGTGCGCAGTGGAAGCACATAACTGTACAGGTAGAAGTCCCAGTATGAAGACAGTGACTGGAACATATTTGGGCCTTTTTTCTGATATCATAAACTTTCTGAAGTCTGCAATGGTTCTAAAGGCTACTTCCTGCAGTCTAATTTACAATTGGTTTGCATCCTCATTTTAAACAAGTGAACAGTTACTTGGGGTATAAAATGAAAGGGAAATTCATAGCCATATTCATTGAATGTTGACATATGCATTTAATCCATATGGAAGATGTGAAGCAGTATTTTGGTTTAATGTTCAACATAAGGAGTTGCCCATGCAGTAATGCCAGCAGGATCCACTACACTGAAATGAAAGAAGGCACGGATAACTATTCAGCCTGGTACTGTTTTGATGATGGTGTATGTGTTCAAATAGATTTCTTGTTTCAGGTAGGTGTTTTCAGCATATGCATTTAGAAATTAAAGGTTTGCTGTAATTAAATCTGTAAAGGAATTTTTTCCTTTGGAGTGTGAACCAGAATACCAAGTTATGAACAAGGATCTTATCCCCAATATATTTAGTATTCTGTTTGCTTTATGTTGTAAAATCCATGGCTTCCAACAAATGTGTCAGAGTTTGCAGCCTCTGACTTTGAATAAAGAATACAACTGACTATGTATATTTTTCTCATAGATGTGATATTGTTATATCCAAAATCCAGTAAATTTCAATATCCACAATAAATCAGGGTATGAATGGGAAAAGAAAACTGCATTACAGCACGTGGGAGTTGAACTGCACCCTCCAAAAATAGTAGAAATTTTCCAGAGCTAGTAATGAAGAATCAAATTTTAAAGTGGTTTCATATTAGTAATGAAACATTTTCATTTTTTTGGTTTATGTGAAACATTTGGCTGCAGTGTTACTCACGGAGCACCTTCAGGAGGGAAATAACTTAATTTTGTTTTACGTAAATATGACCACCTTGTTAGCCCTAGAAAACAACAAAATATTGGTTAAATAGTACTTACCACTTTAGTTTTTTTCAACTTTTGTCTAGTTAAATCAGGCTTTAGCATTACATGGATACTTATGTGTTGCTTTTCCTAAATCTGGAATTCAGTTTGGCCTGAGATTCAGAATGCAGAGCACGAAACACATCCCTGGCCTGGTCCATGCAGTTTTTTGGGAGGAGACCTAACCAAACTTGCTTGCAAGAATGCTCATGGGAGGTATGGTCAGACCCAGCAGGCAGAGCTCAGTCTGGCTACACTTGTTATCTTTTGTTTGGTTCTGGACCATGTTGTTGAGTGGTATCTGAGGATATCATTATTCACCCACCAGGAGACAGGTCTAAAGCTCCTAAAGGGCCAGGAGCAAGGGAGGAATTGCAGATTTTTGGGTGAGATTTTTGAAATGTTAAAATTTGCATCTGTATAGAAGCATTGAGACAGTAGAGCTGATGAGTAACTGTTTAAATCAATGAAGACACTACCAAACCTGTCTTTGCCACCTTGGAAGATCATTGACTCAGCAAATATTTCTTAAAGAAACATTTTTTTTTCAGAGAAATTCTCCAACATCATTCTACTGCTGATCTATTCTGCTCATATATTATTCAGTGTTCTATTTTCCTTTCCTATTTATTGTTGAAGGTATCTACATGACAGAGGTATTGTGTTTCTGTAGAGTTCAGCTGTTCCTGCTTTGCAATTTCCGTATCCAAAGTAATGTTTCATTTTGTGTCAAATACAACTCCTATGATAATTGTTATTTATGTTTTTGGTGGGGCTATGTTATGGAAAATAATCACCTTTTAATTGCTTATTTTCTTCAAGAGATGAATTCAATCTTTCTGTTTCATAACTGAATAATTTAAAATTAATCTATAGTTAAATAACACATTTGAATAGTTATTTTTTTTAAAGATATTTAGTTGGTAGCTTTCTTGCCATATTTTTTCCTTTTAATTTCTACCTCCCCATTAAATAAACTGAAACTAAAACTAAATTGGTGTAGCTTTATTTTGGAAATATATTTTTTGTTAAATAATAATAGTGATGCAAAAAATCACAACATGCACTTCATTCACAGTGATATCCATATGCGGGGGAAGTCATCAGATTTTCATGTTTTCTAGGTTTAATAAGTGTTTGAAAGTATTGCAGATTGAGGACTTCGATTCCTTAAACGGCAAATAAGTAGGTCATCATCATCTTCAGGGAAAGGCTTATTTGTCCTCATTATTCCTGGGCTCCAAAATTATGCAAATTTACTTTATAATACACTTGAAAGTAGTTATTCTAAGGAAGTGGGTGTATCTATAGGCAGTACTTTAAAGATTTTTATCCTGACAGCATGAACAGCAAAATAGATTTGCAAACAGTATTCATATACATGAATGCTTTTAATCACGAATAGGGGAAGATTGAATTAATTAGAAATTCAGCTTTTCTTCTCCCTTTTTGCTGGTTCCAGGGTAGAAAGATTGTCAGATGTAATACTGATTTAAAAGAGTTAGTGACTTGTATGGTGCACTTAATGGCTATCTAAACTTCTACTTTTGGCAGACTAAATAAAAATGTTAAAAGACATTCATGGTACTCCGTTAAAAAAGAACGTAAGGGCACAGCAGGGTGGTGAAAGAGCAATGAACAGGGAGCATAGTAGTGTAGGCAGATCACATACTTTGCATCTTTACCAACAAATGTCGGGGATCATTCCTGCCCTGCCAGCAGGATCCTAGTGGAGGCTTTTTGCACCTCTGCCATCTGCCCACCATGCCTTCCTCTTCTTAGAAAAATGACTTGTGGTTTTAATTGTCTAGCTCTTACTAAAGCAAAAAATAAAAATGTTGTTTACCATGGAATTGAAGAAAGAAAGAGAGTGCTGTATTGTAATAATTTGAAAGTTTGTTACCCCCACAGTTGTCAGTTTTCTGGGTAGGTCAGTGCAATTCAAACAATTGCGTGTGTGGCAAGTGTGTTTTATGTTTGCACAGAAACTCACTTGATTGATCAGTTAGACTGGGGTGACATTTAAAGTGCATTACAGTTTGTTTCTTTGGCTTTTTTTCCTGGAGAAAGGCTGAAAAACCTCAATGTAGTTGTAGTTTTCATTTTAGTTTTATCAAATAGTGAATTTAGGGAAAAGCTCTTGAGTATGTTTTATTATGCTGTCATGGAAAGCTGGTGCATTTTTTCTTTATTGCTAACATTTGTTGAGTGATGACAGGTTATCAAACAGTACAGAGCTGTTTAACACCTTGGAAGAAGACAATAAAGAAGCTGGTGACACTTGCTTAACAAGAAGCACAGTGTGTTTTGGGAAATCTGTCAGTGAGAAGACAGGCCTGTAAAGATGTCAGGCCTATTTTGACCCTTCCTCCTCTTGTTTGTATTCTACTGTTTCAGCTTTGCACATGACTCCACATTTGGTACTTGAATTGAAAATAGGCATCACATAACAAGGAACAGACATGAATAAGTTTCAGAAATGTATTGCAAAATGGAAAAGATGGATACTCAGAATATGATTATGCATTTTGTTCATGACTGCATAATACTATTAAAGGAAACAAATATTTTTTTGTTTAAATTAATTATCTATGTAGTTATTTTGGGGTAGTCTGTCAAAGTGGTAGATGTTGCATTAAATCCAACTACTACTGAAGCATGATACTGTGTGCCTACAGTAATCTGAGCTCCTCTTTAATGACGTATGACATTCACTTTGCATGCTCAGTGCTATATTTTATCTAGCATTTGGATAGCATGATATTCTGACCTTGTCTGATTGGTGATCTCATTTTGTGTGAATGTTGCAAGAACAGTAAACAAAGCCTGGAAGAATTGTCAAGCTGACAAGTTGTATTGCTCTGCATCTTTTCAAGACAAAGCCACAGAAATTTATGTGTCTTGACACCTTTGTCTCTTGTATGAAGAAAGCTTTAACTAACTTCCCCTTGGTTCTATAGTCCACCATCGAAAAATGCCACATCTTGTAAAGATAACAGGTAGATAGGCTTTTAAGGAGAGACCTCAGAGAGATGGAATAAGTCAGGAAAAAACAGCGGGAGCTAAATTGTAGAAGGAATTCCAAGGCTAACAAGAGCGCCTCATAAGAGTGTATGAAACATTTAAATGATACTTCTGTTTTAAAATTTATAAATAGCTATGTGTAAATATGTTTTACAAATATGTTGAGTAGGAGAATAGTTTTTGTATGACTCCCACAGCCATTTACAAATGCCACTGATTGCAGGAATGCTGGAATGGTTTTGTTTTATTGTGTTTTCCTTTTACCTTCCTCTCTCACTCCCTCAAAAACCCTCTAAAAGAGAAATGTTCTACTGTGTTGAAACCATTTGGGAGTTTTGCATCTGGAAAATTTGAACCTAAATCTGTACATAACTTGCTTGCAGTTGAATACTTGAGCTTGTTTTGTTTGCATTATTAAAATTCTATGTTTGAAAGATAAATTATTTGATCTAGAATTACATCTGGATAATGTAGTTGTACTTTAATTGCTTAAGCTGGCTCTTATAGCTATTTTTGCTTTTTATGGAAGTTGCTATTGACAATATACATCTTCAGCAGGTATTTATAAACAATGAGAACTTCAAAAGTGAGGGAAGTATATGGCTAAGTGGCAGTCTGACTAGAAAGTGGGATTACAGCATACTTCTACTGGGATTTGGGTGTAAGGTCTCTAATTTATTTATAACAAAGTTAAATCATCTTCTAGTTGAGCAGTTAAATACTGAGGACATCTCTTTTTGGAGTCGTCTTAAGCTTCAGCCAATTGACAGAAGATAAGCTTCTGTAGCCATCCCTCCCAGCACTTTCAAAGCGCAGTGGAGCTTATTATAAATGAATGACTCATACACAGGGTGGAACAAATGCACCATTGGTAGCCTACAGAGATAATAACACTGACCTCCGGTCATTTTACAAGGGAACTCTCTCGTGTAGGTCGACTTCCCACTGCTTTAAACCCAACCTAAATAGACTATTCACAGGCAACTGGATTGACAGATTAGAGATTTATATGCACAAGTGTAGGCATTAGCAGCATGGTCTCTGCACATTGGGACATGAGAAGTAGTTGAAATATCTCACCACTAAAAGCAGAGGAAAATTTTTCTGTAAAGAACTAGGGTTGTAAACTTTCTTCAGACTTAGTGAAATTTGGGTGGTAGGGCAGTCATAAAAGTCCAAGCTTTCAGTCTCTGTTTACGAAGAACTTCCAATAATATGAAATTGATTGGAAATAAGGGTTGTGATAGTGCTGTCACTTCACAGGGAACGTTGGAATAGGCGAAAAGAAGACGTGATTTTAGGTTCTAAGTCAAAATACTCTCTATTTGCTTTCTTCTCTTCAATACATATGTATGCACAAGGTGAATAATAAGAAATGATTTTGTCGAAGTATGAAGTTCAACATTTGTCAAATTATACCAGTTTTAAGAGGAGCTTGTGGTATTGAATTTAAGCTTGGGAATGCAAATGTGATAATTTGTACTAACTCAAACTTCTATACAAGTTATGATATAAGTGTGTCAAATATATTCATCTTTCAACTCTGTTAATGCCCATAAAATACATTTTGTCAGTAGAACTCATCCACCCAGTGTGTACTAGAAATTTAATTTGTGCCTTTCTGCAGAAGGAAATGTGTTCTATTGCCTGATCTTAACAAAAGGTTATATTGAAAGGAATGATTTCAAAGCAGATGACAAATTACTGAAAGGACATTTTTATTGTACAATAGCATGCTCCCACAAAGAAAAACAAGGGATGAGGGGGATACAACACTGCTCCCCTCCAACATTCCCTAACACTAATTTAAGGAAAAACACATTAAGAGGCAACCTTCAGTGAATTTATTCTTTTCATTTCTTGAAAAGGATGAGAATCTTAACAGTTTCTTTTTTTTTTTTTTTTTTTTTTTCNTTTTTTTTTTTTTTGCTTGGTCCCTTCAGTAGAGAACATCAGGACATGCAATTGGATCTCTCAAAAAAAGGGTTTTTAAAAAATTATAATTCCTATTATGTTCTGTCTGCAGAATATGTGGCAAATACATTAATGATGTTTTATTTATAGAGACAGAAATTATAAAAATGTGTCAGAAATCTGCTTGAAAGAAAATTGTAAAACAAATAAGAGTTTTAGTCCAAGTGTAGATAAACCAGCCTGACCCCCTTAGTCAGCCTTTATGTGGAATATCAGAATTTTCAGATATTCCTAGATCTTATAATGTAATGATAAGGAAAACATATCATAATGTGGTCTGTTTTCACAATGCTAATTATCTAAATCTGTATTGGTACCATAGTTCCTGACTTTTACTGAAAGCAGTGAAACATTCCCTGCTTTTTCACAAGTTTGTATGCTCTGAACTTGTTCATTTAATGTCTGAGAGTTGTAATGTAGGATGCAGATTGTCAGTGCAGTATATATGTATCTATTTATTTATTTGAAAATATTTTTTTTTTCACTGAAATAAGTGGATTGATATTGGCAGTGAGATTCAATTACCTGGCCCAGGAGGCTTTTCTTGAGACCTGAATCCAGAGGCCTTTACCTGGTCACACATCCCAGCAAACAAATCCAAAAGGGCAATTTCTTGGGTCTTTCCTTACTTTGTATCCAGGTAAAATCTTGGTGAAACTCAGGAAACTGCAGTGATACAAAGTCTTCCTCCAGCAATTGCGTCCTTCAAATTGAACATTTTTCAAGTAGGCTTCAAATCTGCAGTTTTTCTATTTGGAAGTTGCAGGCTACAGCTGAGATAATACACACATTATTCATTCTTTGTGACTAGTTTATGCTGGATTTTTTTACTAAATACCAGGTTTTGTACAGAATTCATATTTCAAGTCTGGTCATCTTGTCCCATATCTGAGCTTTTAAAAAATAACGTAGTTTAAACTGGTGTTGAAGAGCTAGAACATTTTCCCTTGTATTTCTACTGTGTTATCTATGTTAACAAGCATCTACCTAAGTAGAAATGCACAATTCTCAAAGATGTTAATCTCTTCTCCTTTCTAATTTCCACTTGCTTAAATTCTAATTTTAAAGGGCTGTACGTTTGGAGAATCTTTTGATTCTTCAAGTATATGGATTAGTCTTAACCTTTGTCATGACTTTGCCAGCATTTACAAGCATGTGCCTTTGATCATTAGAGCTGCAGTGAAAAGGAAGAAAAGAAACACAAACATTTGGCATTTTCTACTTGCAGATGTCCTACATGTCAACTTAACTTACCTTTCAGCTTCCGTCCTGTAGTATGACTTCCCTGAAAAATTTAACTGCCTTTCTTTGAGTCCAGTATTTCATACAGATAAGTGGCGGCATCCTTTTCTCACCAGAAGGGAAGAATTTTTGTTTGAAAACTTGAGTTTTAGTTGGTTCTAAGTGCAGATTTAAATTTTTCACTCTGTATCTGTTCTTATTTTTGCTGCTTCACAAAATGCTTTTTTTATACTAGGGGGGAGGATAACCTATGGAAGACTGAGAAAACTGTGGCTTTATGCACTCATTAAAATTTATTTGGGACTTCTACCGCTCTTTGAGCTTCTGAAATGAGTGAAACGAACTGCTCATCTTGGTAAATACATTAGTTCCTGTGAGTTTTGTGTCTGCTTGTTTCTTTAACATAACACAGTACTTTAAAATTCATTTTTTTTGCTTGCAATCCAGTTGGTGGGTCATTTGATTTTCATTTTTGGTTTGGAGTATATGTTTTTATAAAGTGTGGCCAGACTTCCAAAATAATGACAACCATCAGGATATTCTGAGAGAAAACTTTTTTAAAAACAGACTGTGCAGTGAGAGGTTGCAGTGGAAAGGTAGAAATCTGTTAAATTTATAATTATCCATCATGGATTTCTCCACTTGGGCCCCAATTTAGAGATACTCGTGCATGCTTTCTCTACCATGTTTTTCAGGTAAAAATCCAGTCCCCAGGGAAGTCAGTTTAAAAGTGTCAGTGTGGTAACAGCACTGAAGTTCATTGAACTTGCAGTACCATCTTTGCAGATAGTGTAATTCTGGAACTAAACAGTGGTGCTCAGCTTGGAGTAGTTCTTACTACTTCATGATTTGCTTTTCCTTGTTGATGCAGAAATACAGAGGATTACAGCCTGAGCTCCCAGAACCTGTAGAGTGCTATTTGCAAGAATGTCTAGATAAAATGTCTATACATGTATAAACTCTATCTTACTGAAGAATTATGTTTGTCTAAAATACTAGGATGATGCTTGACTTCTTATTGATATTTATAAAATAGGTTATAAAAAGTATCTGTTAGTGACTGATATGTCTAATTAGGCAGAACAACAAGAAATAGTTCAACAAAAATTACTAAATGCCTGATGTTTCTTTATTTATCTTTTTTCCAGTAGCTAATTCATGTCTAAAAGTGCATCCTCAAGTAGTGCTGGTTCCAGGCGTACCCACACTGAAGCATTCCCACATCATGGCCTTGGCCAACCCTTAAAACACAGCAGTTTGGTGGCTTTTTATGACAATATAATTTAATTTATCTCTAGTATTACTTTTGTTCTGGTGCTTCTGTTCTATGATGAAACAGACACTCTGTGAAGACTGAACATGTTTGTAATTGTAGTTAGCTTTTTATGTACAGTGTTGTAATCTTTTGTGGAACAATTTTTTTTTTTTTTTGCATGGGGAACAAGGGAATTATTTCTTATGGAGCTTTTGTGACTGTAGCTAAATAGGATCCTAATATAATCAAAGAATGAGCTCTGTAATATAAAAGCGTATACAATAGCAACACTTGGGAGTTGGACTAGATACTCTCCAGAGGTCATTTCCAGCTTTAACTATTCCATGATATAGCTATAGATATCGTCTTGAAGTACTATACAAATTAGAAAACAGACCCTCTGATTGTTTATAATACGTGCTTATTTGGACAATGCATTTCTTACCAGCCAAATTAAGGGATTTAAGATAAAAAATTGAAAAGAAGAGATATGAAACGTGAAACACAAAAGGAAGAGTAGGCAGATACTTTCTTCGTTATCCAATATAAAAGTCTCTTTCCTTTGAAATGCAGATTTTGTTTAAAAGAGGAAAAAGAAGAGAAGCCACATATAATTCATATTCAGGTTGATGTGAATATTTTAAAGGAAGGATGAAACACCTTGGAGGAGGGGGATGTGCTAATTTTAGGTTTGCACAGGCTGTTTTTTGAGCTGCAACAAAGTATAATTTAATTTTTAGCAGCCTACATCACTAAGGAGTATTGCAGGTAGGCCTGATAGTTATTTGGTCACTTTATGATTGCAGGTGCCTTTATTCACAAGGGGGCACCGCTTGCAATTTTGGAATTCACAGCTGTACAAGGAATACAGAAAAAATATATAAATTACTGTAAACTGAGTTGTGATATGACCATATTGTTATTGCATAGAGTTACGCCAGTGTTAATTTGCACACTATCTACCCTGCTAAATGGTGTTCTTGTTTTTTTGATTTACATTCACACTTACTACTTGTGAGAGGCTGCCTTAAGTCCGTGGATGAGAAGCAAATCAATCACTTTTCCTCCCCTCTTTTGAAACTTGTAATTTACCTTCAACCTGTGCTCTTAGCACTCTTCTTGTTCACTTGGCTGGGCTTTCTCACAGTGAGCATTCATTTAGCAATTGTTCAGAGTTCAGGTTAGTGCGGTGCTAACCAGGTTAATTCTCCTAGCACAGTGCACCTTTCCTTCAAGCTGGACTACAGATTCTGGTTTGTGCACTATGCTTTCTGGGATTCTTACAGTACCACTGAAGAGGTTATTGTCCCCCAGCTGTTTATCATTTCTTCCCCCTCTGTACTCTCCCCATGATTACTGCTTCTCCACTCTGCTGCTCCAGTGAGCACATCCTAACCTGTTTCAGTCAAAAGAAGTAAATCTGGCCAAATTTATAGTTTTTGATAAGAAGCCTAATTTTGATTGGAAAAAGTCAAAAGACCCACCTGTCTGAGGAAATCTCACGGTACAGTATTCTGTTCTGCAGAGAGCAAAACAGAAGACAGTGGTGGGATATGGGGATCACCACAGCAAAATCTGAATGTAGTACTTCAGGCTTGGGGATATCTTTGCTGTCACTCAGATATAGAAAATGATTTTAAATGGTGAGTTGCTTATAGGTGACTGTAACTCAGGTAGGAGTAAGGTTCTTTGATTTACCTGCAGTTGAGAAATGCACATTCTTATTGCTGATAAACTTTAAATTGTCTTGGGAAGTTTTGTGCTCTCTGTATTCTATAACTTCCCTGTGTCTGTAAAATGAAATAATATATACTTCCCATGGACTTCATTGGAAATATTATAGATATCACTTGGTTTAACCAAGTACATAGATATAAGGAGGTCTGCTGTTGTACTGAAAAATCATTCTATTACGTACATTTGACATCGCATACTTGGGTTAATCTAAGAATTGAAATTTGTCATGAGGAGAAGCTATGATGATATTTGAAGTTAAATTAATACTGGTATCCTGCAATTGTTTTTGTAGAATGAAATATTTCGGTGAACATCAGAAGCTTTGTCTTGGGACCAGGACCAGTGTCTTTGTTAGGAGTCTGCACCAGCTCAAGTCTGGCATGAATTTATGCAAATCAGCAACAAGAGACAGGAAAGAAAGAAAGATGAGTACACAACACATTAGCAGAATAGCAGCCAAGGGAAACTCTGGTGGGAGGCTTAATTTCTTGTCAAGTGTTAGTCCTAATTTTATATTGCACTTTTTTTTCCCCCCAGTAAGAATAAGACAGGAAAGTTATTTTTAGGCTGGTCTACACATGGAGACATGTAGGGTGCTGGTCACTAGTGTCTTCTTGGATAATGCTACTGAATTCTGTAATCATTTTTCATGGCATCTGGTCTAGTACAAGTAAGGAAGAAAGAGTAGCAAATAACACAACAATGAAAAGGACTCATTATACTCTCTACCAAGAAAATCATGAACCTTTTTCACAGTTTCTTCTAATTATATCAGTGTTTACATTTATTGTGCTAAGTAGGAAAAGGATTATACTATAGTAGTATAAATGGCTTCCTAAAGTGGAAGCTTTACTGCCATATTTATGGACTATTCAATATGTTATAATATTAAGATATGTTCCATTTGGCTAGATTTGCATTTTAGATTAATTCTGGGTTTTTTCCTTTCTTTGGATGATAACTGACACCATGATAAACTGATAGGAGTGAAAAAATTCTGCCATAGTTTGTTTTTCTATTTCCAGCACTACAGCTAGATAGATAAAGAGCTTGATTCTTCTTACATATAGTCAACTTCTCTAACACAGCTAATAAATCAATGTCTTCTTCATAATTCTTGGTAAGTTAATTTCAACTTAAATTATATACTGGTCTGTTGTGAACATTTACTGTGTTGCTTGTAGTAAACTCCTACATGGCCAACAATAGACAGTGCACTTTCTACAGTTTATGGGTGTAATGTTTTTGGATAACAATTGGCATAATGAAGCAAGAAAATAACTAATAGATTGGTGGCCTACGTGGCATTTTTCCTACTTGCACCTCTATATAAGTCCTTGCTATCCTGACTGAAGCAGTCACATGCTGCTGTATAAATCATCTCAATCTTTTTACTTATGGTGGTTGAAGTTGATGATGGAGATGTGAAATGTTTTGAAGGTCTAGTGTTTTATTTCCTATATTTTGATCCAGAACGTAAAAGATACAGTAATCTGGTTCGTAGGGAATCAAATGCTTTACTTCTCTTCCCTGTGAAACTAAAACTTCTACTCTATTTTTTGTTGCTCTTCTGTATTTTTTTTAGCTTCAGTAAAAAAAACTGGTTTTCATTTTCATATTTAAATCAGTTGTAAGAGACTGAGGAGCTACAGAGTGAGTCTGAGACAAATCTAATTTAGAGTACAGATTCAATAATTTAATACTGGAGGATCCTGTTATGTTAGCTGAGTGTGGGAAACAATCACAGCTAACTTTTTTGAGCGCGCAAGGTGGGGGGATGAAGGAAGCATTTGGATAAGTCCATAATGATCATACTTCTAATTGTCTTTGAAATCAAAGCAGGTCTGGCTTGGCTGGATATTATTTAAGCTGTTAATTGTTCGAATGTGTCTTACAGTTACAATGAGGCAAGAATTGACATCTGAAACCATCTGTAGCAGCTCTTTTGCTTTTGGAGTTAGCATAGAAGGGTGGTTACATAATGAAATAATCTACAAAGTTGTCTGCCAACCCTTTGATCTGCGGATCTTGCCTTTTACTAGATGGCATGTCTCCTAAAATTATGACAATATGCAAAACATATTGTATGACTCAGAAAATAAGAACTGAAGTTAATATATTGTTGTTTCAGTCTCTGGGTATTTTTACTAAAATTGACTTAAATTTTTTTACATGATTTTCCATGTTTTTTCACTCAACAGAATTAACGCAACAGCAGTTTGCCTGCCTAACAAAAATATGCAATATACCAAATGTGAAATAAAAATACAGATGAAACTGATGTGCCTTGTGATGCACAAAAAGCGCTGTAGCTGTGACAAAGTGACACCTTTGAGCTTTCAGGGAGAAATTTTTGCTGTGTCCTTAATCCCATTGCATTAATTTGTTCTCATGCTGAAATAATACTTGAACCCGTTTTGATGTGATCGGGAAATTATTTGAAGCACTTCTACCCTTCAGAGCAAAATATTTCATCCAGGACTGACACAGAACAGCAGAGTTTTCTGGAGTATTGCTCCCCATGTGGAGTCAGCTCACTTCCTTGAGAATACAGAGTCTCTTTGTAGACACACACAGGCAGGTCTGTATCCAGGCATACATTTCCTTCTTGCAGGATGGTTCTATTGCCATGTAATGTCAGATTCCCTGCATCCCATAAATCTTGTGACCAAGCACTTCCAACCCGCCAGATACAGTTGGAGAAGCTAGATGGGTGTGCAGGAGTGTTGGGTGTGGGCATCAAGCTAGAGGGGCAGGCTTGAGGGGAAGGAGGGAGGGAGAGAGAGAGGACTTAAGGTGAAAGCCATACTGGTGGGCATTTCTTCCGTCACAGTAACTTGACAGGTCTATTGTTTCACTCTTCTTCTTCAGCGCAAATCAAGAGAAGTCATCTATTGCCCAAATCATAGACTTCATAGGGAAAATCACAGTTCAGGAGCTTCTTCAGCACTTTTATGGAAGTGTGGTGCAATACAGAAGTACTGATACCACATATTGCTTCCATCATATCATCTCTATATTTCAGACTCTCAAAGATAACCAAACATGGGAAAATATAAACTGTTTTGTATGTGCTTTTCTATTTTTGTAATAGGAAAGTCCTGTTAAATTTTTAAAAATCTCATTGCTTGCTATGTATCATAAATCCACATAAAAATGTAATTGCATGTAATTTTTGCACATTGAGTACCAGACACAACTTAACTATATAATTAATCAGTGTATCAACGTGAATTTTTTTCTGCATCTGTTGCTGGAATAAGCATATTGCAGAAGCTGTACTTATAATCTGTACATATGTACAGACAAATGTTTTGAAGAGGAGGCTGGTGTGTTTCAAATTTACATAAGATTATTTTTCTCAACATCTTTTCCTGTTTAGTAAACTATAATGTTACATCATTTGGACTCAAAGTAAGGAACTCTTGTAAATATAGATTAAGATTTCATCAGATATTGTCAATAAACCTAGTCTAAATTGAATGTCTGGGAATAATTCCAACTTTTATCAAATCATACAACTAATTTGTAATATTTCAGAGAAAAATAACAGGAAACAAGAAAATGTAAACTCATAAGTTTTCAACAGGTCTTGGAATTCTTAAGTGCCAAACATGTTTTGTATGCTCAGAATCTATTGACCAAAATCCTTTTTGAATTACAAATTATTTTCAGCTTGAAAGCCTGTTGTTAGGGAAATGCAGCCTGTGAATGCTAATTTGGATCTCCTTTAGCAATTAAGAACTGTAGTTTGAGCTGGACACATTTTCTTTGAACAGTTCTTAATTATAAATGTGTGAATGCAACACCTAGAAGTTACGCTAATGAAGTTACTATCAAGTTTAACAGATAATGTTAGTAATTAAATACAATATTTTTGAAGCTGGTAAAAAGGTCTAGAAACCAGTACAGTTGCAGAGTTGTAGAAATTTGTGTATTCTGTTTTTTTAAGAAGCTTCAGCAGATAAAGTTCACTGTTAAATCCTGTGCAATAATTTAAGTACGCATTGAAAGGGATAGACAAAAATGATGAGGACATGAGATTAAAAAATCAGCACTTTATAGACAGTTTTACAATAAAATATAAACATTTGCATGCAATTTTTATTGCTTTAAAATTGCTGAAGTTTAGCAAACAAAGTTCTAAATGTTTCATTATACTGAAAATGTGCTCATCTGTCGAAAAAATGATCTACTAATCCTTCACTGATAAATGTAAAACTAATTGCCTTGAAAAGAAATTGTAGGACAGAATTGTAACTTTTCTTTATAGGGCAAGCTGTTTCACACCTCAAATAAGTCAATGCATTAGGACAGTTGAACAATGTAAAACTTTTACTTTTGAAGCTACTATGAAAAAATGCAAACTTGGATAAGTATTTGCAAAAAATTAATTCATTCAAACAACTGAGATGGTAAATGAATGGAGAAAAAAGAGCTTTTGTAATTAACAGTCTCAGTTTTCAGCTATATTATCATAATGTGTATGATATGATCAGGAGTTATCTTTCAAGACTCAATTAAAGCAATTAGAGCTGTATTGAAAGCCTGCTGAAGTAAATGCAGGTATCACTGATGTCAGTTGAGTTTGATTCTAGGCCTTATTGGCTACTTGCGATTATTTTTTTCAGTTTTAAAAATCTTGTCTCCTATGATAGAGTTTTAAGACTGCAATTCCTTGCCCTCCCTCTGATTGTGTTTCATTTGGCCAGTAGTATATCTTCATTTCTTCCGTTTTAAGTTTTTCAGGGTTTGATAAATATCTGTTCATTTATATTTTTGTTACCTACCAAAATACCAGTTTTGGGAAAGATAAGAGGTATTTTTCTCTCTCCCTCAGCCTGGATTCTTCATGTTGCTCAGAAGCACTTGAGAAACTCCTGAGATTTTTTAAGGAGAATTTCTGAAAACCGTTGCGTATACCCAAAACTCTTGTGAAGATGCAGAGCAAAGAGTGTGCAGTTGGCATGGAGGGTGAGATATTGTAGAGTGGTAAGAGGCAAGGACAGTTCAGAGCTTGGCTGAGATTTGTAAATTCTTGCCGTAGACCAGGGAGGCCAGAACTGAAACCTGGTAAATTCTTCAATTCCCATAACTTCTTGCTTTCAGAGGGGACAGTGAGAGTAGAATAAAAAGCTTGACTTTGCTTCTTAATACGTATGTCAGTTTGAAAATAAAATAAGTTGAGATATATGCAATATATTATTGCAAATGCTCTTGTCCAACCTTAAAGTGTATAAACTTTTTGCCTGAAGTAGTAGCAAATTAAACAGTATAAAAATGATTAAATGAACTGATTTTAATTTCTGTGTGAAAATTTGTTTATTGGGCCAGTCATAAGCAGCACAGTGACATTAGTGTCTTCTTTGTGAGTACATTTTCTAGCTCTCAGATTGCTCAGATTTATGTGTCTGTATTTGAGAACTTGAGCAAAAATAGGGCAAATAATGCTTTTTTATTTTAGAATGCAATACTCCTTTCAGGATTATGACAGCAGTTCATATCTTCTAAATGCAGAAGAATAAAGCATTAGTACTTAATTTGTTTGTTTATTTAATGGCCACTTTTAAATCCCAAATTATTTTTCAGTTTAGTAAAAGGATGAGGAAAAAAGAAAATTTTCAAGACACAATTTGTTTTGGGGTTGTCTGTCCATAAGGCTGTTTTCTGTATCAGTTGATGTGTGAAGGGAAAGTCTTCCCTTTCCTCAGCTCCTGGACCCATTGGAGTGCTTTATGTTGACTTGGCAGTGAACAAGGTGGTCAGCTCACACATTGGAGGCTTGTCCGCACTGCCAGCCTAAAAGTGTGTTTAATTTTTTAACCAAAGTACTTAAGAGCAAACACCATGGGCGACCAGACAGAGGGGGAGGACAGAAGCAGAGCTTCTGCCCACAGTTGATTACCTGGTTCGTGCTGTCCTCGAAGCCACACCTGCTCATCTCTGCCAACTGCTTGTTCACTCTTGTTATAAAGGACAATAGGACGGGAGTCTCCTCTCACTTGCAGTGCTTAACCACTAGGGGCAAGAATGCCATTTCTGGGCTTCTTCTTGGCTAATACTTTTGTATGCCTCTCACTTAACCTTCACTGATTGCTTTGTACAGGCACCATCTCTCATTCCCAAACTGAATTAAATGAGTTGGAAAACACTATTGTTCTGTTTTCGTGTCACATGATTTGCACTAGGTTGGAATGGCTCTGCAAGAAGCAAGGCGCTGGAAGGTGAAGCCCACTACTGATCTTGTACTGAGCACGATCTGCATAAAGCTGAATAAAGCTTTTGTAAGGCATTAGCATAATTTGGAGGGGGTGGTGGTGATGATGGTGGTGGTGCATGTGGAACTAAACAGAAAACACTGAAAAGCTTTAGCATATACACACTCTCAAGCGTATTTATATATAGGGGGAGGATGGTAAGTATTCTGGGCTGATGGTGTGTTCCTTGTGTAGACTTGAAAAGTAAAGGCCACTGTTTAGTCTGCTTCTGCTTTCGTATGTTTTTGAAGACACTGTTTCAAACATGAAATGTTCCTATCTTCTGTATTATACTTCTACACTCACATAGGAAGTGTAAAGATTGATTGTTCTTCTTGGGAATAACTGGAGCAGTTTGAGTTATTAATATGGCACATAACAAACTTCAGAGTATTTTTTTCTTCTGAGATATTACATGGAAGTTTGCAGAGTAAATGAAATTTAGTTCTACTATTACAGTGGGAAAGAGCAAAATGTGCCAAAACTATCCGTGAAGGAAATAAAGTAAAGCTCTTAAAAGAAAGCCTTAGTGTATAGTATTTGCAGTGCAAGTCAGTTACTTGAGAACAGTTAGTACTAATAAATTAGCTTAAAATGCATTACAGATGAGGCTGGTCTGTTTTTTCTCTTCAACTTCTTGGATTGGATTTGTGCCTGAAGAGATATGGTGACTTTTTTCAAGAACTGAGCTGTAATGGCTTTTGGCTAGAAGTATTCTTCTACTTTAAAAAAATACTATAATAGCCTTAACACCGTACCTTTGTCATACTGTCGTCAGGTCCAGGAGAGGAGAAAAATACAAAATTTTATCAGCAGCTGGTTTGGCAGTATAGAGCTTTTCAATACTCTTCTATCAAAATACTTACAGAGATGTAATTACAATGGCATAAAAGGGCTTTTACTGGCACAGACTACTTAAACTTAACTGTAATAGGCTCTGTCTTTAAGAGTACATTTTATAGTATTGTAAGATTCATCCAGATTAGAATGACAATGTATCATGTGTCTTAGTAACCAAAATAAAGCCTGAGATGTACTCAAGAAGTTTAGATTTTCTAACACAGATGAAGTCTATCTTTGCCTACAGTGATGGTCCCTTGCTGGAAAAACTCTTAGGTTGAAAATATCTTAATGTATTTGTTCATCTTTGTTGGTCATCCTCAGGCCTGGAAAGGACTGCAGTAGTTACTGCAGGGTTTGATAAATATCTATTCATTTATATTTTTGCTATCTACCAAAATACTGAACAAGAAAGTGCATGAAAGAAGTAAGTAAATCTTCTGTAATGGTCACAATTTACAAGAATAGAATCTTTAAGCTACTTTTAAATATCTGAAGGAAAATTATATTCATAGAATAAAACTAAAAAAGACATTATTTGAAGTGAGTGTCTTAAAAATTCAGGTATAGATTAGTCCAAGAGGTTAAAATTAAAAAGGGGATGTATTTGGACAATGAGCTGTGACAGCTGTTACTGCTCTTGCCTCTTGTAAAAATATGACTAGAAAGATTGTTTATGTAAGTGGCTTGGCCTAAATGTTGTTTCAGAATTTGTGCCAAATACATAAATTATTCTTAAGATACTCTGAGCCAAAATCTGTCTCCTTGATTGCCTAGGTGGCTTCTACTAATTTTAATGAAGATTGCATATTTTAATTGAGGCACAAAATTGGGTCTCTAAAACTGAGGTTGTTTCTGTATGAATGTGTAAGCAATTTTGGGATACTTGAAGAGCACATTTGTCAGCTGCATGCAAACTTTTATAATGTTCCATTAGGCATTGTAAAATGCAGAAGAGAGGGATTGTATTTCTTCAATCAGACATTATTCAGATGTTTTTAGTCATCAAATCCTGAAATATTCTTCATTTTCATGTATCTAAAACCTCTAGTCAAAACTTTTTGAGCTGTTCCTTAAAAAGGGTAGTTTTTTCCTGATTTGATTTGTAAAAATTGGCATTTACAATAAAGACTGTATATCTATTTTATGTTACAAGTAATTCTATAAACATTTTCAGTGTACTAGTAGTTTTGCCTCTAGGCTAGGCAGTGGCAATTTTTCGTGGTGGTAGGAAACTTTTATGCCTTGTGGAGGTTAGAGAAAATAGAGAATTTTTTTTAGTATACATTATCAATTGATGGATTTATTCAGACAAATATAGGATGGTTACCCTAAGGTGCTTATATATTAACCTCTAGAAATTTGCCTGAAGAAATACTGTGGAAAAAATAAAAAGACAAGGACAATTTGCTTGAATAAGCAAAAACTAGTGTCTTGATGTTTCCCTATATAGACTTAAACATATTTGAAATGTTACAGCAATATAAAATTCTATAAATTCAAATTGAGTTGAGGGGATAAATAAGAGTAAAATCATGTAGCATGTAAAATCATGTGACTGGTGGTGAAACAGATTATATTTTATGTCTTGTAGAGAAGTCTCTTCCTGAAAAGTTTTCTGTCTACTTTTGTGAGTGTTCTTATATTTAAGAAACAGAATATAGCTACAAAATTATTAATGTCTACCTGAAATAGTTGTTACAGAAGTATTCTATTTTCAGGAATATTCTGGAATATCACAATTGCTGGGTGAGAAGTGGTTACTCAACACTGTAATTCTACCATGCCAATCAAATTAATCATCCTTTGGTCAATGATAGGATTTGAGATTCAAACACCTGAGTTTTGAATTCTGTACAGTTATTATGTGGTGGAGATACCCAGACTGTTGTCAACAAGGATCAGGTTAGTAACCTCCAGAGAGATACTTACTGCGCTCTGGAAGAAATACCTGTATGTCATCCCCTGGTTCTTCGCATGCCATTGACTTTGTTGATGAGATCTCCATCAGCTAATGACAAGTTCAGTCCCTGTCTCCCGTGGCCTATGCAGCTTAGATGTCTGAGACTGAATCCTGCAGAAGGGCCATATTGTTTTTTACACAGGAACACCTGGTTCCATTGGAGCTTCTTTAGTGTTCTGGAGGCATCCAGGCCTGCAAAGTGTGAGATACCTAAGAAAAAGTGTTTGGCTTTCAGGAGCAGCTGGAAGCTAGTTGCCATTATATTGGATGTAGGTATATGTTAATAGGCAATGGTCCTTGGTACTTTCCTGATGTTTGATTTCAAAAGGAGAATTTAACTAATAAAAGAAAATCCCTGGAAGATTTCATTAGAAGAGCTACAGAGAAAATAAAGCTTTTAGAAAATAAAAGACAGGGTAGTATCCTGACTGAGTGAGAGGCTGCAGTATATGCTTGCACGTTAATTTACTCTCAAGGATGTACTGCAGTCCTCACAGATGACTTCACACAGAACAGTTTGCAGGACTATTTTTTCACCTTCCCACCCCCTTTTCTACTTCCCTCATCCATTGTGCCATTGTTTTCTTTCTTCCAATTGTAGGGAATCCTCCAACCTGCCATCTTATCATTCCTGCCCAACCTAGCTGTGTTTTTATTGAGATGTGTGGTAAAAAATATCATCCAGTTGGAGCGGCAGCAACTCCAGAGCTCTCAAGTAAAGATTTTTCAGGATTGCAAAGTTTTGCAGTTTACAGTAACAGTAACTATAGACCAGCTCACAGATACATACTTTCTATACAACATTGAGCGTTCTGGTACTCTTATCTAGACGTGCCTTACTGTGAGATTTCGGATGCCTCTGAGCAATCAGAGGGAGTCAATTCCTGAGATTGGTGGGCACCTGCAATCTGTGCTGATTTAATCTGGAATTATGACTTCTGGTTCAGACCCTTTGGCTGTAGTTCATTAACTAGTGTGCCTTTCCTTGCATATATTTGCATAAAAAGGCAAGCTATCCATTTAGTCTGTCAGCATAGTGCTATGCAATGTATTGGTTTCAAGACAATTGTTGTCTGGGGGCTTAATGCCAACTTGCTTCCATAATCTTACTCTCTGATTCCTTTGAGAACTTGATCAAAACTCCTGTTAAGATGAATGGCAGAAAACTAGGTGAAGCATTACTTATCCCAAATGCCCACTTAACATTTTTTTGCAGTGCTACAGCACCACCTTTATCACAATTAAATTCCATTTCAAAGAGTTGTAGAATCATTTAGGTTATAAAGATCATCAGATTGAAGTGTTAAAGGTCATTTCATCATCTTTACATTTGCACACTATGATAGCTCACTTTAGGATGTCTAGAAGTGTATTACTTTCAGTCTTTGCCTCTCTGTATTTGAACTGCAGCTCATGACAGGAAGGATCAGTGTGTTTGAATAACATTTGAAATCGGTGGATAGTTAATTAAAATACACAGCTTCCAAGTTAAAGTTAAAAAACCCCACCATGCCTATTGAGTCACAATTATAGAGTACTTTTAGGAATGATGAGTGATACATGTCAGATGAATTTCAAATTTAAGAAAAGCTTTGGAAGAATTTGCTTGCCCAATTATCAGTCTACATTTATACAGTGATGAAATGTAGTGATGCCTGTTTGAGCTGCAGAAGTGGACCATAACATTCATGTGCACTGAAAGGAGAGTGTGCTCCTGTGGTGCAGTCTGTGTCAGTCTGGACAGCCAAAGTGTCTTCCCTTCTGCCTTGGAAGTAGAAATGGAAGTAGAAACGCCCTGTAGTCTGTCCCAGACTATTGACAGGGAAAATGTATCCAGCTCAAGTCTTCCAGCACAAGGCTGAAGTTTGATTTAACAGTTTATGTTCTATGACAGTTTAATCAGAACTATTTATTTATTAACTCAGCTGCCAGTTTGTCCTGCATACCTCTCAACACTATAATGTTAACCTTAATTGCTCAGCCTTGGAGGGAAAATTAGATATTAGTTGGTTTTTAGACTGTGGTTTTATGGCTGGCTTAAGCTGTTGTAAGTTCAGGCTCTCAATTAAAGAGGTGTTTACAGACTCCTCTCTCTTCCCTTTTTGCCCAAGTCCCCTACCCAGGCGTCTGATTTTTATGAGACTAAAGTGTGAGCTGAATGAGAAAGTTTGCTTACCTAAAAACTAGTCAATATTTTATCTAGAATACCTCTTCTAGCACCATCCAAAGGAGTAGGCTAGTAGGAGCTAGTCCCAGTTCAGGACTGCCCCTGTTTTGATGGCATTATGGATTTAGATTTGCTTATGCTCATCACATAACTGTAACCTAAAACCCCATAACAATTAAAGAATTTTAGTATGGATGCATAGTCTTCCTTGCTCATGTGTAGCATGCATTGAAAAATAATAGGGGAGAAGGTGTTTTGTTTAATAACTTAAAAAGAATTCAAAACAAAATAGCTATTTTAGGTTACTTTATTTAGATTTAATTTTTTCCCCTCAACTAATATATGAAACTATCCAACCTTTAAGCAGTGTTTATCCAACCTTTGAAGCAGTGTTTATGGATTATCATGTAAACTAAAAGAATTTTAGTAATTTTAATGTTTCATTAGATTGTGTTAAGATACATGAAGAGATTATTGTGAAAGGATTCACACTGTCTCTTCACTAAGGTTCAATGAATACAATAGACTTTCTAAACATGGGACAGAAAAACATTCAGTGTATAGTGGGAATATATATGAAAAAGCCAAGATAAATGTAGAAAACTTGTCAAAATTTCCTGTAACTTTTTGCCTTTTTCTTCCTGTTGTACTCGGGATTAACGGAATTATAGCTTCTACTTTTATAGAATGAAGCACTATTTCTATTACATAAATAGAATGCAATTCTAAAAGTACTTATAGGAGCACCGTATTTCTTACTGCTGATTATCTTCGCTGGTTTACTCTGAAATCTAAAAATATCCAAATTTATTGTCCTTAGATTTTTTTCCTCCCTCTCAGATATTTGTATCATCAGTCTACTTGTGGTCAATAGATTTTTCATTAAAGCAACAAGCATAACTTCTAAGTACAATGAAAACTTTCTAGAGTTACTATAATTAGAATGATTGGTCCATCAATGAGGTGTACAAGAGATATACTTAAAACTATTTAGGCGAAGCAATAAAATGTAAATCACATGCTTCGGAGTAGGAGATTAATATTTTTTTTCAAGACAACCTCCTTTTTTATTTTTCTGTTCCTTTTCCTCCCCTTTTTGCCATAATTGCGTGAAGAGGCACGCACAGATGCCTGCTGCCAGCGTGTGATACTTAACCTGACCGTCAGAGCAGCCTCACAAAGGAAGGCTTTTCAGGTCCCCCAGTGAAACAACCACTGCATTTTATTGTGGCGTGAAATTAGAAGTGAAAAGCCCTATGGCTCTTGCTGTTTAGTAATGCGGAATATGTCGTTTCTGATGGTGATGGTAGCGCTGGGAGGGAAATGGGAAGCCAGGGGAGAGAAACAAAGTAACGATTTAGACAAAGAGGGCCTCCCTTTTTCTTTTTTTGTCGTCTCTGATTGTTTGGTGGTCTATAAAACCATAGAACTGTGGTGGATACAAGCAAAAAGAACATTTAGTTGCGGCTCTCTCATTCAGAAATGTACGTGTGAATTTGCAGGGTGATGTAGAAGGCGAGTCATCTGTTATCAGAAGAGTTCACTAGTTTAACTCATTTATAAAACGGCAGCAAAAAATTTGACTTTGCTTGGAGAGAACAGCGCTGCTCTGACAGACACTAAGTTGCACAGCAAGATGGTGTTTATAACACGACTGTGTGTGGTTTTCTGAAGCTGCCTTGTAACAGATTGGAAGGGGAAAGTGCCAGCTTGAAGAGGCTTTCCCTTGTCTGTTTAAAATTAAAAGAATGATATCTTCTCAATGGAAATTCCTTACATATATAAAATGTCAAAATATTTATGCTCACTTTTACTCTAAAAGTATTATGTAATCACTAAAGCAAATGGTCAACTATTAGAAAATGAAAAGGCAGTTTATGAGAGAGACAGTACATAAGATGGGCTTCTTTTGTATAGAATCATAGAATCATTTATGTTGGAATAGACCTTTAAGGTCATCAAGTGCAACTGTAGTTTTCTGTGAGCTGAGCACTATCACTACTGCTGGAAACAACTGGTGAAAGCCCATCCACAGTTCCAGAAGGGAAAAGCTGTTAAATTTTGCAGCCTTGTGTTGTTAGCAGTAAATATTACTGTTATTTTTATTCTGTCTGCCTGGAAGTGGTGGTAGGGAGCAGTGGCCTGGAAGCAGTAGGGACATAGGGGTGGAAATTTTCTTACTATGTTGCTTACTAAGTTCCAGATGCAATCCTGGAGAAGCTTTAAAAGCAGAAAGGAAAAGGCTGACTGATCTATAACAGATTGGTGGAACAGATGCAAACATGAAAAATCAGTGTATTGGTAATTTGCACTGCAGGACTCCAGCCTGAAGAAAGTTCGGACACAGAAGCAAAGCTGCTAATATTGTTTAATTCAGGGAGCTCATTTCATTGTTCATTAATACAGTAGCTACACTGCCAAAGAAGTCTGTATGTTAGCAATAGCACAGAAAGAAGCAGGAAGGCATGCAGCAATTAAAGCTATTATCACTACAAGAAAGCATCTATTACAGAAAGCTTAATGTTTTTAAAGTGTGTCACTCTTAGTTGAATTTAAAATAATTTATGCACTTTGCTGCAGTATATATTTTATGTGTGCACTTATGCTCTAGGCTTGACTAGCTGCTTCATAGCATTTTGCCAATGCTGTGCCTTATATCTTGACAGGTAAAAACTCAGAATGTGGAGATTTAGACTAAGGGCTAGGAAGAGGTTTGAAAAAAACCAAATTCATTGGCTCTTGATGCAACACATGGAAGCAAGGTAACAGAAGAATAGGGAAATGATCTTTGAGGCAACAGTTTGAACAGGGGTAATTAGAACTACAGATTTAAGTCCATAGTAGGTTGGTAGATGAATCAAAGATGTTAAAAAAGAAGAGGGTGTAAAAGAGTATTATCTCTGTAGAAAAGATGTGATGGTGGAACAGCTATGGCACTGAGAAAGAGACAGAATATTTGTACTTACTATAAGCATTTCAAAAGAACTCCAGGAGGATAAGAAGTGCTGATAGGGCATGCCCCTTCATGGTGAAAGGTTGACATTTAAGGCTCTTTTCTAGAGAAGAACTCATTGCTTATACAAGAGGAAACAACTTGAACAGGAGAGAGAAGGCTCCATCTAATACTCTATGTTTAGGAGATTCATCCTGAATGTAGGAGATTTGAGTTCAATTCTGTGTTTCAAAATCAGGCAAAATAAGAGCTCAAATTATTCTTTGGTGACTGTTAAACTTTAGGCTATGAGGCAGAAAAAGAGAAGAAAGTACGTGTCCCAGTTTCATATGCTGGTACAAAACCCTCTAGACAAATTTTGACAAGAAGTGGTCAGGAATGAACTAATGTTTGGGAGCCAATTTTCTGTTGACATCGATGACCGTGATTTTGACTTGGTAACAAAGAAAAGAAACATGAAAAGAGTCTTAGGATTATTCTGTCCGTTCAAACAAACACTTCTGCTGGCAAAATTTGACTTGCCAGACAACTGAGCTATACAGATAGATATCAAGCTGTCAGAGTTGAAAGTTGTTTTCATTCTAAAAGGATTATGGTTGAAACTGCTACGTTTCAGTTGAAGTGTGATGATATGACTTCCCCTCCGCCTTTTTTTTTTAGTAGTGTTATATTCCCAAATATTTTATGTCAAAACAGTTCCATTTTCAACACGTTCAGTGATTCTTGTCTTCAGTACATGGACGATTTTTTTGGCAGTTTTACTTTCTGTTTAATTTTGGGAATTAACAACAAAGGCTACATGGACCTCCAGAATATTTGACCTGAAGTTCTTGGCAATGATCTTGGCCTTTCTGGTGCCATAATTTTAGGAACAAAGCCTGTAATGCTACTTTGTATATTTAAAGATCTGACAGTCTTAACTGATATACTGTGACTAGCCCTTTCCCTATCTCTGTTCCAGGAAATACTGGTACTGTTCCTAGTCAGATCCTATAGGTCATAAGCCTTCCTTTATTTGCTTAGGGTATTGAAGGTATACAGTAACTTAAATTGCTAATAGTTAATATTGTGGGACTGGCACCCTGATGTTGTGTACTGAAATGAGCTGGGCAATTAAGAAAAATAAATGTTTCAAGCTCATGTTTTTGTTAGATAACCCAGAATTGGCTCTTCTGAATATTTCCTTCACTCTAAGTCCTAATTTGATACTAATAAGTTTGCATAACTGTGGAGAGTGGTAATGCCTGTCTGTGTGTGTGCTTTCAGTCCCTCCACACCCAGGTAAAATAAATACACACCAAATGCAGCTATTTGCTGTAGCAGTTTAAACTACACTGCTCAACTTTGCACCCAGTTGAATTTTTCAGAAATGTTCCATTTTGCTCTGAAATAACCATTTGAATGACCAGACCACTCTCCAAAGTGCTGGTAACAGATAGGAGACAGTGCACCTGAACCTGCTGTAGTTTGCTTCACTAGAGATGTTTCTAAGCCTTGTATGAGGCTGAATGAGCAGAACTATATTCAAGGTTTTGACCACATCTCTGCTAAAGTAGCAAAATATGACTTCAAAGAAACGTGTCCATGCATTGTCCTTCTCTTACTTATTTGGATATTATTTTGAACATTGTTTTCCTATGTCCTTCAGAATTTCATAATTGGAAAATATTGTAAGTATCTTCTGCATGGCTTGATGAAGTGAAGGTTGTAGTGGACTGCTATGAGATACTGACAGTCCCATCTGCAGAAACATTTCCTGTTTATTAAGAACACACTTCTTGGATGTGAAACCAGAAATTAAACTTTTTAATACTGGTTTAGAAGTGTAATTTTAAAAAGTATTTTTTATCTAAAGTAAGTGACATGTCTTAAGTGCTATATTTCACCTGCAGGTTGTAGATGTCATCCTCCTCAGATAAGAATTATTAAAAATAAGTCTCAGTTGCATATGTTTTGTTTCTCTGTTATAGAGTTTCATTATTGTTTTTGTAAGAGATATTCCAAAATCTGCCAGGAAATACAATTCTCACCCCTCTTGACTAAGATTAGTGCTGAATAGCTTATACTCCCTCTTATGTTTTGATGTTACAACTCAAGACAAAATGCTGTATTCCTACAACCTAACCCTTGGCACTTTTAATGCTGAGTTGCTTTGCATGAGGTCCCATGTGAATTAACCAGTAAAGTCTCTTAGGATGTTAATCTCAGATTAATCCCAACCTGCAGGTGCACCCTTGTGTGCTGTGTTACAATATAGTGTGATGGTGGCCGTGTGGCTGCTGTTCCTTGTCCCTATCAATTCCTAATTGCTACTGTAGGACCAGGGAGGTTTGTGCTTCTTTGTTTTACCTTACAGTTGTTGAGGATCCAGAATATTTAACAGAATAGTTAGGGGAGCTGTAACTGTACCTCCAACAGAGATACCATTCCCTTTTTTTCTGTGTCAGCCATTTTGTTGTTTCCTTGTTCTGAGCAGTAGACTTCTAAAAAAATACAAAGCAATCATTATGAGCCCTAAAACATAAGATTACACTGTCTGAATATTGGTTACAAATGAAGGATTTTTNTTAGAATAAAGTAGTACTTGCAGATGATAAATTCCACATTAGCAACCTGTTCCTTATCATCTGTCCTACCACAATCCATGTCAGGATGTCATCGATATAGAACAACAGAAAACCATTTCAAGAAATCTAAAATCCCCTAACTATTTAAAACCTGAGACCTGGCTTTCATTCAAAACCAGCTCTACAATTAGCAATACTTTCAGACAGTATCAGCTGGGTTCCCAGTGTACATGATAATGTCACAGAATAACCCCAACTGTAACTAATTTAATTAAGACTTGATCCTCGAATACAAAATCATTCCTTTTCACCAAATTGTGATGCTCACTGACCTACGGGAGAGAAAACAGGCAACACAGACAGGGAACCATTCTCTGTCATTTAACCCTTTTGTTTATTCAGTTACAAAGGAAATATATTGCTAGTGTAATTCTCATGAGAACCTCTTTAACATAAACAGAGGAGTAACTCCAGGTAGCCTCATGAAACTACTATTTCACACAAAATGATTATGTTTCACAGTTGTTTCTATTAGACTTTTAAAGTTTTGAAGATACATAAACCTCTCCCAGTCTACATTCTGTAGCTGAATTTTAGGAGTTGGTTGTGGTTTAAATCGAGCTGACAACTAAGCCTCACGCACCTTCTCAGTCAGTTCCCCCCATGATGGGATGGGGGTAGAGATTCAGAAGAGTAAAGTGATAAAACTTGTGGTTTGAGATAAAGAGAGTTTTATAGGTAAAGTTGTGCATCTGAGCAAAGCAAAACCATGAATTCACTCACTGCTTCCCCTGAACAAGCAGGTGTTCAGCCACCTTCAGGAAAGTCAGGCTCCGTCACGCGTAACAGGGACTTGGGAGGACAAAGGCCATCACTCTGAATGCCCTGCCCTTCCTTCTTCCCCCATCATTATGTGCACAGCACCATGCCGTATGGCATAGGATCGATATCCCTTGGGTCAATTGGGATCAACTGTCCCTGCTGTGTCCCCTCCCAGTTCCTGCTCCCCCAACCCTCACTGGTGGCATGGGGTAAGGAGCAGAAAAGGCCTTGATGCTGTGTGTGAGCACTTGTAAGCACTGCTCAGCAGTAACAAAAACATCCCTGTGTTATCAGCACTGTTTCCAGCACAAATCCAGAACATATCCTCTACTAGCTACTGTGAAGAAAATTAACTCTATCCCAGCTTAAACCAGCACAGAGCTAAAATGTCACACTGAGTTCTGGAAAGCTGATGACTAGTGCTCTGATGATTCATTCTGCTAATGGGGAAGGAGAAGGAAAAGAGAGAAGCAAGAGCCTGACTCGGCATAAAATGGATCTCACAAAATGCTGAGAGGCCTCTTGAAAAGCATATATCAACCTGCGAGCTAATATGACACTTACTGATTCTGCAGTTGAACCCTTCTCTTTGGGTTCATGGATTTTTTTTTCAGCCTGAGTAATTGACTGATTTTTTAGGTCAGCTTTACTTCTAATAGTTTATTTTATATATGATAGATGTGCTCAGTGGGTGGCTGATCTGATAGGTTGTATGAGCACCTGAAATTGCTTATACCTGAAGTGTTGCTATGTCTCATCTTGGGCACGTGGTCACGAGGAAAGGTGACCACAAGCTGAGTGCAATAGATACCATGAACCACTCATATGGAGCAGTGCTCCTGTGAAGCCTCTGAATCAGTCAAGCTGTCCAGTGTGGGTCTTGGGGAGCATTGGGAGTGATCCACTGGGGAAATGAGATTCGCCTACCTGCCCATGTAGGTGAAACTCTTGTAGTTCTTCTCACCCTTGAAATTCTCACTGTGTATAGCCCTGCTTACCCAAGCTTCTAATTTTATGAAATACAGTCACACCTGTGTTTTTTCAGGGAAGAGATTTAAACTGAGGATTAAAAAAATAGAACAAGGATCTTTATTAACGTGGGTCTAACTTCAGTTTCAGAACCAATCACTTTCATTTTAATATGCAGAATGCAAGTAAATTGCTGATAATCTCTACCCATCTAAAAGTTTAAGAGGACGTGAACTAACACAGGAGAGACAAATGTAGAAATAGACTTTTATAAAATGAATTGACAAAATATGATGTACATTCCTCAAATGGGCAGCCAGAGACCTACTATTTTTCACCAAGCTAGGATGCTATTCATTAGTTTGAACTAGGTAAACATGTAGCCATGCATTTACTGATCTTCAGACATTTCACGGTCTGATTTTTGAGAAATAGAAAAATGTTTAAAAACATCTTTAAAACATCAAAGATGTGTTAAAAAAACAAATATCAAAATAGTTATATTTCTGTCTTGCTGCCTGTTTCTGTTTAACTTTGTGTTTAGTGCCACTGTGCTGAGATTTCAAGATTCAAAGTCACTTTTTTCATGGTTCTATTGGCTGCATTCGTACATTTAAATGTACCCATCAAAAAATCATTCTCTCTAGCAGTGATGAACACTGTATTCTCCTTTGACTCTGGGCAAATTCCTGACCCTGTATTTTACTTAGTGGCTGATAGTGAGCAAATGCATTTTTCAGGTACTTGTTCTCATGCATGGCCAGTTTTTAGGAGATTGTACAGTGAAGGGTGTTCTGTTTCTTTTTTTTCCTCCCAACCATCTAAATTCCATTTAATTAAGTTCATAGGACAACAAAGCACTTGTATCTATATTGTAAACATAAGCCATTAACTTTGGACCTTACTGCTGAGAGCAGTGGGAATTGTGAATGATAATGAAAAGAATAATTATATTTGCATTTGACTTGGTTTCCACTCTGATGAAGTAAAAAGCCTTTTTAGACAAAAAAATTGTGGGTAGTTTCTGCTACTCTGATGGAAATAATTTTTTGCTGTTTAAATGGTTAAAAATATGTTTAAAATATGTCATTTGCAGTCATTTAATTGAAATATATTTTAATAAATATATAATAATTTAATAAATATGTATTTCAGTACTCAAATGATGTTTTGCAATTCATTAGATTCTGAAAATTGCTGTGTTGGTGTAATTCTCTTCCATTCAGGTCAAAGGCATCATTTCCTAAGCAAAAGTGTTACTAGACTTATTTTGAAAACCCCTTTACTAATTAATGTAAATGGCATACATCATATGCTAATCTCCTGGTTACTTTATTTATAGATTAAAAATTAGAACAGAGAAGAGTTCTCTAACATGGATGGCCCTTAAATGCACTTTTTAAAAATAGAGGAAATAAAAAATACAACCCAAAATATTTTAAAGCAATCACAACCCTTTTTTCTTGAGTGGAACCTTATTTTACTCTTGTTTCTAATTTTATGCAATCTAAATATCGGCAGGTCTGTAGCTTTATATTATACATAGATTTGTACTTATGAGAGTGTGCATACGTACACATACCCTCCCACCACCCAAATTTTGAGGGATGACAAATACTGGGGTACATTCTATTAACAATTGTTTTGGCTTTTGATATAATTGCTTAGTAGTGAATAATAACTCTGTAGCAGTCTGGACAAAGAAAAAAAGCCTCCAACTTGCAGATTTAAGCACTAGGGTTGATGAAACAAGCTCTGTAGCAGGATTTGAGTTATCAAGGCTGGTGCGATTGACACCCATCATCTTCTGACGGGTGCCACGGTCCCATAACGTTCAGCGCTGTGTTTCACACCTCATCCTGCCTCAGCAGTGCAGAACCCACATGTGGTGGCAGGGCAGGGCGAGTGATGGCTCCAAGGGACCAGTGGCACCTGCCAAGTGGACTGCTGGGATGCTCCCTGTGCCAGCACCCTGCTGCCTGCTGGAGGTCTGCCATCTACATGCCTTAGCTTAGCTTCTGTGGGCAGGTGGCTATGTCTGCAAGGTATTTTTTATTGGATAAAGTCGAGCCCAAACCAGCTGCCAGCTGCTGCTTTTTCCAGCTTACTCCTTGTCCTGAATCAGATCACCAGACAGTGGGAGGGATCTCAGATTTTTTTAGTCAGGAACTCAAAGGTGAGACCTGGATCGAAGCTTTCGATGTTTCCAGCTTACCACTTTAGAGAAACCTCATAACAGGTTAGCCAAGAGGATAAATGCACAGACCTGTGTTTGTGAGGTGTTCTCGTCTTGCTGTTGCAGGGTTAATAACCATCTCTTTAGCAAGACAGTTCCAGATTTTCTATTGGCAACATTTTTGTCTGCTAGCAGTTACCCTTCACCCAACATGGTACAATGGTACAGCTCCACTAAAGGCAGGCAATCGGCTTCTGCAGCTGCCCATGGTGCCAAGCTAGCCCAGTGCTCTGAGGCGGACTCATACTGCAGGAGCAGGGAGATTTTTTTGTTTAAGTGTTTAGGTAAGTGTGTACCCTAATCAGAATCTGTAAGAGCCTATGCAGGCCTTGTGACAGGCTCCATCATCTCTTTCCCGTGACATATTCTGACAGCAGTTGGGTTGCAGAGTTCTGCTCAGCCCTGGTTCATTTTGTCCATCTTCCCTTTGAAGATGCCCGTTGTCTCTGGCTGCCCTGAGGCAGGAGGTGCTGGGGCCCAGTGAAAGTAGCCTGGGCTGTGCTGAGTGACTTTTGGAACAGTGACAGCTGGATGAGCCATCAGGTGCTGGAGCCTTACTTGCATTGGAGATAAGCAAACACCTTGAACAAACCTGGCAGTCTTGGGCATCACTGAGAAAAGTCACTGAGAATGGTCAAAAGCTTGCTCATTTTGTCTTAAAACCACTTACACCTCAGTAATTTTTGGACTAAATTCATTGAACTGGAGAGTTGAGACATGATACGACGGTGGAACTCGGCTCATATATGCCGTATCTATACCACAGGAGGAACAACACTGTGGGATTAACTGAGTTTACTGATTCAGTGACATTTTATAATGTATCCTTCTAATTAATCTGTATACAACACATTGTGAATTTTGAAGAGCTAGAAACTGAGTCTAAAATACCAAAATATATATAATGAAAATGCTTAAGTGGTATGTTTTTTCCTGAAATATGTAACATCTGTGAATAATGGTTTTATTACATTTTAAGGCTTAGTTGCTAGAAAGAAAAATGCTTAATTTTTAGAACACTGTTGTTTCTACTACATTGATGATACAGGTGTATCACTGAGGTGCAGCCTATATGTATTCATGTTTGATTTTGAATAGCATAAATATATATTGATCCAATCTAATACTGTGCATAAGAGGAAATTACATAAATACAGCACTGCTTGTCAAAGGCCTTTCTTTTTGGTACAATAAGTATCTTTCCACTATTAGCAGGAGTAGGTATTAGTAGCTCCCAACAATGCTAGTATTTTCCAACATTTTATGTCTATCAAAGGAAGAGAAAAGGTTTCTGGATGTGAATCTGAATTTATGATTCGGCTGTTGTAAATGCTCTTAACAGTGTGACTTATTTATGCTGTGTGAAAGATCTGTATCTCAGCTCTCTGTATAACCATTGCAGCAGAGGCTGAAGGTGAAGTAATGATAATATGGTACTTGAAATAAAGTGATTTTGCTAACAGACCAGTGAACATTATCTATTTATATGGAAAGTGTTTTAACCTCTGTGGAGTTTACTTCATAGCTTGATGAAATAGATTCTCGCTTGGGAAGGCAATGTGTCTGTCTAATCCTTAGGCTGGTCAGTGAGGAGAAGATTTCACTTTCTGTAGTTTAGGGTAGTGTATTTGATATTGTCTCTGTTCCAGGAACATGGTGTTAAATGGTATTAAGACCTACATCCAGTAAGTTGGAAAGTAGGATGGCATAATGAACAAGTCAGTCAGTTGCCTTGTACTGTAAGAAATACTGAAAATATTTCTTGCAATCTAACCGTGACTTCTCCTGACCTTGTTCTGACACCATGACTCAATGACACGATTTTATCCCCAGGAGAAGTGGATTATTAACTTCTTGTGGACTGAAAAACTGGAGAAGAAATAAGGTTATTTGTGGTTGTTTATTTCCTTCTCTTTCTGACACTTCTCTGCCTCCTGATTCTTCCTAGTGCCTGGAGCCCTGCAAAGAGTCCTGGGACCTAAAGAAAAACCATTGCCAAAGCTTCTGTGAGGTAGGTCAGCCCAAGGGCATGCTTTTACTTTGTTCTGGCAATCTCTTTAATTTAAATTATTAGTTTCAATGAGGCAGCTGAAAACCATGGTATTTTGCAGAATTTGCCTTCATTTGAAAGGATACACTTTTAACAATGTAGCCATAATAATTTTGAGTTAAAAAAGGATTTTTTCCTGATAAAATGATTCATCTCGACTTGTATTATAAAAACTTGATCCAGTCACACTTAAATAGCATATCTCAGAAGGTGCTGTTACATCCCTCCTCTAAGATGCTGTTTCTACCACTCGCCCTTCTATCTTTTCTGGCCATGTAAGAAAGGCAGTCTTTGTTTAAGAGATAAAATGTTATTGTGTGAAAAATCCTTGTGCAGGGTAGCTAAAACAGATGACTTTTCTGTATGTGGAAGTCAGTCTGATTTATAAAAGAGTAGTTCCCCAGGAGTAACTGGATTGAAGTTCAGAAGACTAACACCAAAATATGTAATGATTCAAGAACAAATATTTTGAAAACTGTTTTTGAACCATCTATCAGAATAATCTGTCAAGAAGCAAACCTGAATCAGTCAAACTAGAACAAAGAAAAGGATTTTTTTATTAGATTTGAAACATGGCTCTGAGTTGGTAGAAGTGATCTGTTGCAGTTCTTAAGTGTTTTTTAGTTCAAAATGGAAGTATCAGCTCAATAGAAAGTTGCCTTATTATAAAAAAGGTTCAAATATGTTCAAGTCTATGAAAGTGAGTTCTTAGGAAGATTTTAATCTTTCACTATAAAAAAAACCAGAAGTGACCATACTTTATATACCGGTCTTACTGGTACAGTGATTTAAGTCCCCTCTTTTTACTGTGGACACTTTTTTTCTGGCATAAGAGAATGTCATATGTTTAAATTATTTTAAGCATCACAAAGATGATCAGGAAAAGCTGTAATTTCAACTAAAAAAATTTTAGATGCCACAATATATTAATAGGGATTACTGAGCTATGTAGTTACAGCAGAAGACAAAATAAAGGTTTCTCATGAAAACCTGGCCTTGTAAGAGTTTTTTAACCCAGATTATTTGCTAGTTTCTCAGATACAAAATTCTAGAGTACTGTAAAAAAGCAGTTTTAGTGGATCTAATTTGTGTTGTTATTGTATATATCTCTTCACTCAGACTGTATGTTTCCAGATATGGGTGAAAATATGTATAAAATTGGTTTAAAAGGAAAACATTTGTAGAACACTGTTCTATTGTAGTTAAAAACAGTGAGCATCCTTCTTTGATTAGTGTTTTGTGGTTAAAGCTAAATTTAGAACTTCAAAGGCCCATAATAAGGAGCAGCACATTTAGCAGCTAACTGAAAAATGAGCTGTGAAATAGGGTGAGGAGGAGAAGCCTTGAGGACGTATTATGCCTCAGGGAACTATAACATTTTTAATTAAGTAGCTGCAAATTTGTGATGTTTTAGGATTTGAAATTAGCTTCAAGCACAAAAGCCTGTGACCACTTTCCTTTCTCTCAGACTCATGTATACTCCATAGACATTGATTGAATTAAAGGAGGCTGTTTTCCGGTTAGAGTGTTTGCAATCTTTTTGCATTTGGTAAAAAATCTGGAAGCAACAATTTAGCACTGTTTCTCAAAGTCCCTGCTTCATGTGTTACTTCATAGCTACCAAATGAGTGTACCACTGAATGTTAAAGGTAGCCTTATGCGTGAGGGACAGTTTATCTGATTCCTTGGTTTGTTGTTTTTTTTCCCCTATAAATCTAGTTTCCTACTCGTTTAGCTTGTTAACTGGTTAACCATGGCATCGGGTGCATTCCAGTTGGGGGAGCAGGAGGAGTGCATGTCCAAGAACCAGTAGGAGACTGGACATGGAGACTGCTCATTTTTGCAGTATTTAGGCTGGTTAAAGCCTGTAACACCCAAATACATGCCTGAAAGCTTGGTTCAAAATTCTGGACTGCTCTGTATGAAAAGATGGGAAGACTGATGTAGGGATACATTCTTAGGCCACAGTGACTTTAGAGAGTAAATAGTCTGTGAAACACCTGGGCCTCTGTAATAGCCGAGTCTTCCTCATTTTGCCAGAAATAGGAGAACAGTAAAAACAAGAAAGTAAAACATATGAATATGGAAGAAGTTTCAGAAATTACATGGCTAGTTGGATATAGAGAGTCCGTTATAACTCCTGGGTAGGCTTAGGAACCGGTAAATCAGATCTGTCAGGGTGGAAGGTTGCTCTAGTATGGAAAGGCCAGCTACAGACAATACCAGTTGCATGCTGCAGTCATTCTGAGGGAATCACTTTAGCTGGTATGCACCAAACTAAACTAAGAGGAGATGTAATTTCCATGTCACACACAGGGTTGTAGAAGCTATTTTAAATACTGTTTTAAGTGGACCTTGCAAACCTCTGAGTATTACATATGCTGTAAAATGTCTAACATTGAAGCATCTTCTTAAATATCTAGGACTAGTTTTCTCAAGTAGCATTCACTTTGATCTTAATCAATATATTTAAAGCTTATTTTAATTTGTATTTTCTGCTGACCATTTTATCACAAATGCAGTTCCAGTTATATGAAGAATTATACAATTACTAATATGCTGGCAAGAGCATAAAGATGCTGCACAATCTTCTCCTAGCCAACTTAGTTCAAACAGTATAATGAAACAAGATTTCCCTTATTTATCTGGAGTGGCATTACATCAGATAGTGTGGGGAAAGTGTTGTAAAGTACAGAGGAAAGAGTGTGGGGTAGTCCAAAAAAAGCAGACTGTCTGACCATTGCTTCCCCTTTGTTTTGGGAATGTTTTCAATCTGTCATTGAGCAACTTTATAGCCAGTCAATGTGAGGAAAACAAGGGAAAGCTGGCAGATATAAACAACATTGTTCCATTAAGTATGGTGGTCTTATTTGAAGGAATTCATCATTCTGTACTTGGAAGCTTTTTTAGAGGTGACTTGAATATATAAATATTCAGGGATAGTCTTGCAAAAGCTGAAAATATCCTGAAAATATTATCTGAATAATCCTTAAGGTCTTGGAAAATTTATAATATCTTTTCTTTGGTGGGGTTTGGTCGGATTTTTTTTTTCTTGCGGTTTTTTCGCCTTTTTTTTTGTTTTGTTGTTGTTTCTGTTAAAAACATACACTTTTTCTGTTTTCCTTTTAGCCTCTTTTTCCCAAGAAGAATTATGAATGCCTAACTAGCTGTGAATTCCTTAAGTACATCCTGTCTGTGAAGCAAGGGGACTGCCCAGCACCTGAGAAGGCCAGTGGTTTTGCAGCTGCCTGTGTTGAAAGCTGTGAAGCTGATATTGAATGTTCTGGAGTGAAGAAATGCTGTTCCAATGGATGTGGTCACACATGCCAAATTCCAAAAAATCTGTACAAAGGTAGAGATTATTAATATGTGCTCATACTGGGCTAGTAACTTCAGGCCATATTGAAGTCTCCTTGTAAACTAGAACTTCTGTTTGCTGGGAGTTTGTATGGATGGGAGGAAAAAAGAGAGGTACCTGTGGAGATGTGGCTGCGCAGTGAAAGGGTGGAAAACCAGAGAGAAATGTTGCTTAAATTTCCTATATTTTTCCCCCTTATGAAGCCCATGTCTGGAAATCTGTGGAGTGTAAATGTGTGGCTATTATGAGTCATCTTAAGCAGAACAAACTTTGTCAATTTAGGTGAAATCTCACTTAATTTGATGTGGATGAGAGAGAATGCAGCAGAAAATATTTAACGATAAACAGTTCAGGTCCTATTAATCAGAAATAACATTTATGTCTACAAGCCAAGCAGATGGGACTAATAAGTAGGAACTGTGAAATAATCTGATAAGAGAACAAATCAACACAGAATAATATAGTAAAAGACTATAATATCCGCATGTAGATATATATTAATTATTATTTAAATCTAAGGCAATCTTATTCAAAAAATTTAATTGATTTAAGTACTGAGATTCTGTGACTAAATCTTTTCTTTGACATCCCTTGAAAAGAACACATAAGCTAAGAAATTTTTTGCTTACACAAGTTGCAGACTTTAATTTACTGGAATTTATAAAAGCTTTATACATGGAAATATTTTAAAAAGTGTTCTCCTAATGCAGAAAAATAAGCATTTGTGAAAAGAATATTCTTTTTCCACACGGTTGCTCTTTTTGTGCAAGAATCAATTCTTCTCATATCGTGATAAAAAAAAATATTATTCAGTTATTCACCTATTAATCAGATAATGTGCATTCTCTGTGGGAGCCTAATCAGCAAAACTCTGATCTCAGCTCCAGGCTTAGGTCCGAATTCATGATTATTTCCATCTGTGGATGGAAACATGATAAAATAGGTAAAGAAGAGGGTGAATTTACTTTTAAGTTCATTATTTTAACTAAAATGTTAATAAATCTCTTTCATTGTGTGCAGAGGGGAAACTCTCTTGTTTGCAAGATACTTTAGAGCCTCTTTAAAACTATAAGAAGTTAGTAAACACTTTCAAAATGAAAGTTATTAAAATGGATCACTTACTTATTTCTTTTGTCTTATTGAGACAAATGACCAGAGTGGTAAACAGGCATTCATGTTGTACATGTAATGATTTACACAGTCAAGCTCCATGACACAAGTGCAAAGCATTCCAGTAAAAATAACAACTGGAAAAGATAAAAACAAACAAATAAATAAAACAAGATTAAATGCTGGTGGAGCTGACACAGCATATGACAGGATATGATACATGCTGTAACCGCACACTGAAGGTCTCCTCTGTTTATCCTGATTAAATGGGAGCAGAACAAACCTTCCCTAACATCTTATCACCGATCTGCAGGAGGTGCTGGCTTGTAAGAGCATATATGTCTTGCAGAGGAAGGGCAAGCTCAATACCCTACTGCCTTCTCAGCTGATGAATTCAGCTAATTAGCCTCTTCAACCTGTCTTTCTGCAACAAAAGACAAATAGAAGTGGAGCAGGCTTGCTATTCATTTCCTCCAGGGGTAAATGACCTTCCTGTCACTAAGGAAGAGCAAACTCTGCAAGCATGACTAAGATCTAGTGAATAAGTTCAGTACTTGTTCTTATCATTTTGACAGCACTCACAGCTTGAAAATGAACTCAGATTGAATCTAGGAGTCTGCAGAAGTTTCTGTAGTTTTACTGTTGATCAGGCGCTGGATATTAGTTACAACAGTGGACGTAAAATTCACATCTCATTTGCTGGATTACCAAACTGAATTTGCCCTCTAGTACTGAGTGCTAATATCCAATCCTAAAAAAATATTAATGTAAGTACACTGCCCCCAAAGACATACATTACAAATGTCTTTGGATTAATGTAACAAGTATTTTTTCATCTCTGTTGAGGGTATTAATAATTGGTGATATAGTCTTCACATATTTATGTCCCTTTAGTGGAGATATCAAATGTTCTCTCCTACTCTTCTATCACTAGCCTCATTGCCCTTCTTTACAGTGTCTCAATGAGTGAAGGTAAGAAAGGTACTTGAGAAAGTACCTCTGCAGATCTGTGTAAAAAAGGTAAATTGTGAAGGGAAGATCAGGACATTAAAAGGATCTGGTGGTGTGGCAATATTATAATAGGATAACTGGGGTCAGATGGTCACCGACAGTTTAATGACTCTTTTCATGCCTAAAGAAAAATAGATTTCTATTATAATGTACAGTTTTAAAAATGTCCCTCGCTGAGTCCTCGCAGAACTGTCTTTAAAATTTTATTGATGCCGTGGATGTATCTTTTACAAAACCCTCCATGGAAACATTTTGAATTCTGGGGGAACCAATGTTTAAGATACAGGTTTTCATGACAGACCAATTTGCACTTACTTTTCATGGCACAGAGATGCATGTGCTGTTTGAAAAACACCTTTAGAAATATTTTTCCTGGACTCTGCTATTGCATACATACGATGATCAGTGATTTGAATTCTTTGGTTAAGCACTGCAGACTTTGGACTAATGCAGACTTTGGAGCACTGCAGACTGAGGACTAATTTGTTCCAGCATGAAAAAAGCGACTGACCATTTACGTAATAAAAGGCACATTGAAGAGTAATTGGATCTTCACATCTGGATATTAGACTGATGGTGCTGGTTCTACAAAAGTATTTTAAAGTGCACTTGTGCTGTGCTCTCATTGTTTGCTCTGCTGCACTCCATCTGCACGCGATTACGTAACACCAGGGAGGCTGAGGAACTTGCAATCAAGTGACTCCAACTGCCCATAATGCAAAGCAGATGGACGTTTTCTTAACGTGCAAATTGTAGGATTATTGTCTATCATAACTAAAGAGGGATTTGCAATTGTGGAAATCCAAAGTCATGTTCGTTGTATTAGACTAAGACTTTAACTGTTGAAGGATATCCAGGGTCTAAACCGCTGTGATAATCAAATTTAGGTACTGTATTTTTTTCAGGTGGATTTTAGGTTTCTTGAAGATCTACTAGATCATTTTCATTTACTTGTAGCTACTTGTACACTCAGATTTATAAGAAGACCTCATAAGATACAGAAGTGGTTCGTTCACCTGAGGAAATTCTGGTACTAAGTCATCTGTGGCAGACTGAGTAGGAAATAATTTCTCCAACTAATAAATACAGCTGGCCTTTTGTGGACAGTCATTGAATCAATGGAATAACTGAAGTGCATACGATAACATGCTAAGAAAGTTTGTATGTCAACACAGAGATCTCATTTCTGACATATCGTCAAGTGACAAAATGCTGCACACTCAAATATAAGTGTTCCTAATGTCTGTCTAGAGAAGTGTATCTAACACTTGATTTGTTGATTTAATCAAAAGATGCCAAATTTGAAGAGTTGTTTTTTCCTTCAAGCTACTGCTGATGTTTTCCAAAAGGTGATATTACTGGCAGTATAACAGAAATAACTGTCCTTTGGTGTCACCGTGTAATGAGAAATTGCAGTAATATTTTAGAAATATATGTTTTTCTCTGAAATGCAACAATTTGACAATATACATTAGATACATTCCAAGACGTCTTGGAATTACCTTTCCTAGCTCTTTAGGGAAGAGTGGGGAGCGACACATCATGCAGTACGTCTGCAGCATGTGAGTCAATAAGATCATGCAGCCATGGAGAAGCAAACAGCTTTCTTAAGTACATCAGACTAATGTAAGATGTATGAAATAATCACACTTCACTGGTCTGCACTGCTAAGAGCTTAGACACAGTCGTCATCCAGTTTTAGGCTTGACTCTAGACAAGGGCTGTTGGGCAACTCGAGTGTCTCCAGAGGCAACTGCAAGAGTGAACAGAGGTCTGGGAACAGCAATTTTAAAGGGAAATGGAGTGCACTTATTAGACTGAAGAAAAAAAACATTCAGAAGTATGATAACAGTCTTGTGGTACATGAAAAACTTCTCCATAGATAAAAGGAAAAATCTGTTCCCCATGATTCACAAACATCTTGGACCAGTATCAAGTTTATAATGCTGTTGAGGAGACTAAACAAGGCAGTGAGAAAGCTTTTCTGTAGAAAGGATAGAGAAGTAGTGAAGCAGACTACTATGTGATGCTGTGGAAATTTTGTTATTAGATGTGTTTAGGGATAAATTGGGTGAAAAACTGAATAACAGGTATAGCTAATTCTGCTTGCGATCAAAGGGATCTTACTCCTTGTAGTTTTGGATAGTTTTCTGTAAAGTCAGTTTTAACTTACAACTTTCATATCCTTCAGTTTTTTAATGAAATAAAGAAATAATTTTGAAGAATTTTTAAAACCAAATTTTAATGTTTGCAGAGATGGATGTTAGTTAGGAACTAACTAACTAGGATGTTAGTTAGGAGTGTTAGTTAGGAACACTTCTGAAACTTCCATGCTTACATTCCTCCCTTTTAAGCATTTTCTCTGACAAACAATCTTTTTCTTTTTAATTATTTTTTTTATATAGCTTCATCTACAAATGGCTTAATCATACCTTGTAAATTACTCATATATTTTTATCTGTGTATTCCTACTACAGGTGTTCCACTGAAACCCCGGAAAGAATTAAAATTCATAGAACATCAGTCTGGAGACCTAGAAGTGAAGTGGTCTTCAAAATTCAATATTTCCATTGAGCCTGTGATCTATGTTGTTCAGAGGAGGTGGAATCAAGGAATCCATCCAAGTGAGGATGATGCTACAGATTGGCAAACTGTGGCACAGGTCAGTTCTTTGTAATCAATATGGATCCAGTCTCAGAGTGTCACAAATCTCTTGAAAAATGTAGGATTAGAGACTAAAATCCATTCAAGGAAGCACATTAGAGACATAGTCCTTCTGAGTTTAAAGGGACTCATTGCACAGTGTCCAAGGGGTGGCTTGAGTCTTGTCAGAAGTTAAAAAATTCAGCTGGTGAATAGGCTATTTATCCTTAA
>WBMY01012678.1:74732-99571 GCA_013397315.1 Donacobius atricapilla | reverse complement strand
AAAAAAAAGTGGAAAAAAAAGGACTAAAACCTTTATTCTTTGTAAAGTTGTTTTTTTCAGGTGTGACCCTCCCAGTTCAGAAAAGTCTATGATGTCATGCTCTTATCACTCAGCGCAATCCAGACTGAAAATGTAAGATTCATGAGCAAATGTTTCTTAATGAGAAGCAGCCAACAGAGCATAAATTTTCACTTAGTTCCTTCCCAGTTTCAGTCTGTTTTTTACCATGCTGACAGTCCACCTGGATGGCAGAGTTCCAGTCGCTTATCTTACTGCTTCACCCTCATCCCTGCTGACAAGAAAAGTAAAATGCTGATTTTGAAAAGATCTGCAAAATATTGTTATGGCTAGGAAAAAAAAAAGGAAAGAGAGAATAAGTAGAACCATCCACAAAATAGAGTAAGGGATTTAAATTCTGTAAAAATTTGTGTTCATTCTCAATTCAGATTGTGTAGGAAAATGCTGTCTTACAATAACACCAAGCTCGTGAGACTGAACACTCAGAAGTAAATTTCTTAGCTTCAGCGTGGTGCTAGAGGGAGCTGTCACTATGTTGTAGTCTTGCTCAGAAAAAGCCCCCTGCAGCAGACCCTGGCAGGAAACCTTGCTTGTGCAAGCCCAAGGAAGCATGTCCAAAACTGATCAAGTCACAGTGACTTATGATATCTCAGCTGAGGTGCAGGTCTTGAACCTGCATTCTCCATTCCAGGAAACAACCTCCTGCCTTTCTGCAAGGAAAAAAACAAGTAGCAAAAATGTGCCAGATCTTAATTATTCCTCACTGTTACTGAGCTTGCTGTGGCTGTGCTAGACTGTAGAAGCTCAGCTGTTGTGACTGGTGAATCCAGGCTGCAAAGGGAGCACAGTGCTCTGCTATTTCTCATCTCAGGAACAGATCTCATGCACATTTCTGGAAGCATGTACAATATATGCTCCACAGTGGCTGAACGTCCATGAACCCCTGCCTTGCCGTGGATCTGCAGGAGAGTGTTTCAGAAACATGTTCCTTTGCAGGAGCAATAAGAAGCCTGACAGCTGCCTTTCCTGGGGTCTGGTGAACGTGGGCAGAAGGGGCTGAGTTAATCACTGTGGCAGGAGAAGCCTCCTCTGACTGACGTCTTTCTGACAACTTCACTGTCCCTTCTGCACCACAGGAGATACAAATTTGATTGTGTGATGGACCCCACTGGGAATGTCAGTTCAAAGCATGCTTCAGGATGCCTGACTGGCTTTGTGAACTGTGTATACCTTATGGGACGTGCAGGCTGGGCACCCTTGAGGGGTGCTAGTAACCAGAATTTCTGTCTTTACGTGGTAGTGTACCTCCATGGTGTTTGTAGTTTTAGACATCCCACCAGGCAATCAGATTTGTTTGCCGAATGCAATAGAATTTATTTTGCAATATCAGCAACAAGGATGGATATCCATTTTGACTAAAGTGATAGTGTGCACAGCCTCCAGGCTTTTCTTGTCTGTATAGCTGAGATTTTTTTTTCTTGTATGATTCCAAAACATTGAGGTATGAGCTCTTAATTGTAGGCAAAGGCTGACTAGAGCTCAACCATTTAGCTGAGAATTCCTAGAGCATCTCAGTGCAGGGGAGATTATTCTGGCTCTTGCTTTACTCTGCAATTTTAGGTAGAGACCATGTGAAGAACAATCAAAGATCAAAAAGGCTGTGGGTGGGGCTCTGAATTTCTCTGTGCTTATCCCCATATGTAGCATAATTATGCAAAGTTATTGTTTGCATCTTCTTCTAAGAAATTTCATAATATTTCATCAGAGTTACTCATCTAATATATTATTTTTGTTGTCTGTCCAAGAACAAAAGGGGTTATAGTTTTCAATAACTTTAAGGTGTTTAAATTTCAAAAAGACCTTGCTGTTTTCTATTGCCCTTAGATGAGCTAATTTGCAAGTAATTTCTCATGTTTCTCACAATTTTTCACTTTGTATTGAAACAATAATTTTGAAGAAGTTTGTTTACTGTATAGTGCCATGTTTGTTGTGTCATCTTTATGCTTCCTTTTTAAGGAAGAAAGCTCATACTATTATGAGTTAGCATACTATTTCGCTCTCCAATTATATAAGGAAAGCAAACACATTGAAAACAATTTTAGTTATTTTTCACTTCCAGGGAAGGAGGCTTTTAATGTAATTTTTTACTGCATATTTTCGGGAGGACTTGGTGTAATTAACCATTTGACTAATTTCCTTTGGTTAATATAAAAACTATGGTAGCTAAGATACTAGTTGGCTATGATGTTAGAATGTCCTATGTGTTATGTGAAGTTTCCTACAGTACTGTAACTTAAGATTTAGCCAGCTGAGAGGGAACTGCTGCATTATCCTACAGAAATACTGTATGTCTTGTTAACAAACTTACCATTCTATTTGGTACTAATTCTCTCAAAAAATAGTAGTATTACTGTTTATATTGTAAATTCAGATATTTAATCATAATACTATAATATAATAAAGTTAATTAAAATGTGCCAGATCAGTTATTTTCAGACATAACACATCTGTGTTGTGTGAATGGATGTTGTGTATACATACACACAGACATATGTATATATACATATGGGCAGAGAGTAATGAAGTACATTTATTAGTCTAGTCCGTTGCTAAAACAAATAAGGGACAATATTTACTGATAGTTTAATTGTGACAGACCTTGGTGCTTTACCTTGCAATTTCCTAAACTCTGTGGTCAGCTGGCCTGTTTCAAAAATAAAGCTTCTGAAACACCTCAGGTTCTGGTCCTGAGGATCACAAGAAAGTTCTTAGCCCGTGACAGTGAGAAATACCTGCTGGAGCTAACCACCAGTCCCCTACACTAAAGGTTTCTTTCTCCATTTCTCAGGAGGGGCTTGCTTTGGTAAGCAGTCTTAGAGAGTGCCCACCTTGTGTGGGATGGCATTCACTTGAAATACAGTTGGTCTGCTGTCCTTTGATAGAGTAGTGGATACAACACTCAGAATTTCTTTTCCATTAGAGGAAACATAAACTCAGCTTTTCTGATACCCTGGATGGTATCCCTTCACTCTCTGAAATGCAAATTCCCTTATCCCTGTGTTGTTTCCAGAGGTGTAGAGCTCTGAACTCAGCAGGGTAAGACTGCACTCTCCTATATCTATTAAACCTTTGTGCTAGAGAGGTGTCCAGGATTCATAGTGGGGAAAAGTAGGGAATGAGCACAGTGAAACAGTCCATTGGTAACTATAATCCATGGACAGAGGAGAGTCCTCTGTACAGCTCTGCTGTGAAGACTTTTTTGCACCAATTTTTAACATATATACATAACATAAATACGCCATTTTGAGTGTTGACGCAAGAATCCCACCTGAGTGGTCAAACTGCTATACTGCTGGGTCATATATTCTCTTTCTTCTCCCTCCCAGTCGTAGTAAATACCATCTTTCCCTTACCAGAAATCCTAACTTTCAGCCTTTCTTTCTCCAAGGAACAGTTTTGCATGTAAATATATAATATGTTATAGTTCTAAATAGCATGTAGCATCCAAGGTGCTAGGGAATATCTTCCTCTTGCCTCTCATACAAAGGGTGGAATTGAAGTTAGTCCATGCTCTGGGAATTTCTTAATCATTAGTCAGTTGTAGGAGCAGCAGAGGGAGATTTCTGTAGGCACGTTGAAGACAATAACAGGTAATCCCTTTTGAAGGACAGGATGAGAGGACTACTTACAGGGAAGGGCTCAGGATTTAAACAGTTAAGAGCTGCTGGAAGAGGAGTAGAATTGTCAGTGCTTCCTAAATGGAGCAGCTGTGGGCAAGTCTCAGCCAAATTTTCACATGAGAGCCCAGCCTCCTTCTGCTTTCTGGCCACTGGAGGTGGCCTGTTGTCCCTTGGACCTAAAATGAATTCCTGAGAAGGAATATCAAGCTATTGTGTGTATTGTCCAGCTTATGTTGTTAAGATTACATGCTGCTCTTATATGAAGTTGTATCCTAATGTAATTAATAGGGATTTTCCCTTGTCTTCACTGAACTTTGCATGATACTGAAGGTGGACATGTTGGCCAGTTATTTTGTCTGAGGACTAATTTATTATTTTATTCCAAATAAAACGCCTATTAGGATTTGAAGCTACCTTCCAAACGTTCCTCTTATAAGAAAACTGGTGATGTATAGCCAAATAAATCGTGATTATGATTCTGTAATGACTTGAGTCATAATAATTTGTTTTTGTCTTTTATTTAAGATTCTTAGAAATTCTATAAAATCGTTGTTTTTCTCTTTCATATTCAGACAGAATTTTAGGTGTGTGATGAAATTTAACCATTGATTATTTAGTACCACTCAGCATAGTTTTTAGTGGGTTTAAATTAATGTGAAAGGTATTGAAAGGACTCTGAATATTATGATTGCAGCTCCAAACATATTTAAGTAGTGAGAAATAACTAAACTAAAGCAATTAAACAAACAAATAAAAAACAGATATAGCATTAAGGTATTGTAAGATATCTCAGTAGTACTTAGTTCTTTCTAGATATTCATTAATTCTATGTAAAGGATACTTAGAGGTGCCAAAGTAGTTTATTATCATGATAGCAGGAGGTAGACCTCCTTCATACCATTGAGTTTAGCAGGAGCTTGGCCAACAAAATGAATGATGAAAGTAATAGGCCCAAGGCATGTTCATAAATTAAAATAATTTTGGCATTATGGATTGACAGTTTATTTGATCTTACAGTATTTTGTGGTTGCCACGGGAAACTGACACAACTGAAATACTTCCTTTTAATCAACAGAGTAGCTGAGTTGATGCCAGTGACAAACAAGATTCCTTTGAGGAATTTGGGATCAAATCTACTCAGATTATGCTTGCCTCATAACAAAGTTCAGCAGATAAGTTTTTTAAAGCTCACAAGGCTGTAACTAGTTATTTACGATTAAATATTGGTCCTGAACATGTTTTCAGTTCAGTAGGGGACCTGGTTGTTCGGAAGAAACAAGACATTTGTGTGCTGCATAAAATAAAAATAATTGCAAAAGTTGATTCAGGTAGGCTCTTTCTTCCCTGGGGCAAACTTTTGATAATTCACTCTACAGGTAACATGAAAGTTTAAAAAGGAGAGGGGATGAGGCAGGCAGTGTGAGAACTCTCACCCTTACTTAAGTTGAGAATACAGTGGTCTGAATGGAGAGGGACTCTGAGTAGCAGCAATATGTGATGGGCTCAGAGTCTACAACACTTAGCAGTCTGAGAGCAGTCAATAATATGGTTTAGCAAGGGTCTCTTTTCCTTACATGGACATACAAATGAGATATCTGTCTCCCTAAATTTTGTTTGTCACCAAATGAAGAGACTAAATGCATGATAACACCACATATTTTATTTGTCAGGGTTCTGAAAAGGCCATTGCTGAAGGGCTCAAGCAAATTCCTCATTTTCTGGTTATCTGAGTGATGTCAGCAGCTGCTGGTTTCTTACACAAGTTTGAAAGGGAGCAAAAAGCAGAAATTAGGTTGTGCCTTTTTTTGGGAACTACTTGATATCATTACAAGTAATGTTGAATCCTATACAGGGAAGGTGGCTTCTTGAAGTTGCATAAGAGAGCTTGTAAAAATAAATTGATATAACTACATTTTTAATGAGCTTGCATGTTTGGTCAGTAATGGTAATCAGGAATGATTGTGTGATATATTTAGACATATACGTGACATCTGGTTCAGGTTTGTGTGTTACTTTGATTAAAGAATTAAATCAAAATGTAGTAAACATGACATACTAAAGTAAATTGAAAACTGGGTAATTGAGAGGATGTAAAAGTAAAATTTCCAACTGGATGTGTTTTTGATGAGTTCTATAAAAATATTACATCTTCTGTAGTTGGAAGCAATTCAGTGGTTACCAGGAGGCTGTGTTCAGTTCTGGTGTTTGTACCTTAGGAAAAAAAAAAAAAGAAAGAATGTAAAAGATAGCTCTTCAAAAGTTTAATGGGGTAAAAAAATAGAAGAAAACAGTATAAGAATGTGCAAAGCACTTCCTACTGAAAGGGTTCAGAATGTATCTATGCTTATGCCATATTTCAGTGGTACTCCCCACAGGATTTGGAAATTGAACCATGACACCGGCAATCTCAGTAGGTGTTGTCAGAGAAAAGGTCAGCTCCTCTGACCTGAGAAAAGTCTTCAGGGAAGAGTTAAGGCTGTAAGTGTGTTTTTGACATAAGTGCCAAAGATGTGAAGAAGGCTTACATTCATTATCTGAGAGTTTTGTGTTTCCTATGAACTAGATAAAGTGGGTTCTCTCAGCACTGGATTTCATTTAGCTATTTTTCAACCCTAATTCTCTGAGAATTGAGAATTGAGAAATGAGTCCTGTCACCTGGGGCAACGAGTTCCCTGAAGCATCAGCACCTGAGCAGTGAGACCCTAAACACTGGTGAAGGTTGTGATAACTGCACAACTAATTTTGTGAATTTAACACTTCACCTGTTTTCTAAAGGCCACTTTTTTTCCGGAAGAGACCTGCAATGCACTGTAAAATTGGATGCTTCTGTCGTTTTGTTCACAGCTGTAGATGCTTTGCAGTGCAGAGTGCTGGCTGGAGTCAGGTGAGGTGGTTGCATACAGCCTGTGGTGCTGGCGTGTACCCAGCCAGACTGGCTGGTGCTGCCCAGCAGGTGACAGGTAACCGTGTCAGAACAAGCAGTGTAAGTGTGACATTTTCCCCGCCAGACCACGGACGAGCGCGTTCGGCTGCCGGACACCCGTGCCAGCCGGTGGTACCAGTTCCGCGTGGCCGCCGTCAACGTTCACGGGACGAGGGGCTTCACCGCGCCCAGCAAGCACTTCCGCTCCGCCAGAGGTGAGTTCTCCTGCACGTTGTCTGGTACTCGCCTTCCTCTCTCTCACACCTGGAGCCCAGCCTGATCTGTCTGCTTTTGTGGCAGAGGGTTGTTAACAGGTGGGTTTTGAGCAGTTCTGCCACTGACTTCAGAAATGGTGTGAGATTTCTTTGAAGTCAGCAAACAAATTAAAAGTTGAAGTGTCATTATTCTTTTATCAGTAAGGGTCTCCATGAATAAAACTCCTTTGAAACATTTTTCACTTGATTGATATCAAACTACATGACCCTGACCATGAAATATGAAAGAACTTGCGTTTCAGTGTGTTAATCTGAGAGGTTTATCCTTTTTTTCTTTTTAGTTATGAGAAATATGTTATTGTCATATGTTTAATAGAGTATTGGAATATTTTTTTGCCTGTATCTAAATAATTGTAGCATTGTTTTGATGGAACTTTGGACCCTCTTAATATAACTTCCTCCTTGCTAGCACTAAGTACTTAAGAATAAAAAAGAGCATAAATGCAAAGCAGTGTGTTTCTGTTCATTAGAAAGTCACACAAAGTATGATCGACAAAGTATTGTAGGAATTTTTGTTGATAGTTATGGTTTTGCAACCATTTGGGTAATAAAATAACTTTGAAAATTATATCTGTACCAGTAAATGGTACATGGGGGATGGTGGAGATAGAAACCGTTCTGTCATCCTGTGAAGTTCCTGGCATTCTCCCTGGTGTGCTTTTGACCAACATGAAGAAGAATTTTCCCAGATGACTCTTAGGCATAGCATAGGGGTTAGCACAGGCCAGAAACTATTCCCATTAGACAGATGATCTGGATGTGGTCTGCCTTTCTTAAAGGCAGTCAATAATGCGGGCATATCCAGACCACGCTAGTTGACTTTAGTGCCAAAGAATGAGATCCAGCACTCTTCACTCAACTAATAGAAACAGTTTCTAAGAGAAAGACTTTTTTTATTTTAGTAGTGACAGAATCTTTACAGTGATGTAAACTTTGCATACTTTGAGGAATGTATTTCCTCCTCTTTCTGCAGACAGAATTATCTTGCAGGACAAGCAGTGTCCATCTATGGTTCCTGTGCTGGCTTTTAGCTTACTGTTTGGCCATAGTCAGTCCTAGAAAAAAGTCTTTTTGGAGGTGCATTTATAGAGGCATGCCAATACTTTTGCTGGTATGGAAGTTTTAATCACATAATAACTATATGTTAGCTTTAATAATTTTTTTGGTGCTCTAGCCATATTTGCGGTAGGAAGGTTGGCTGGCATAGCTGTCCTGTTACTTCTGTGACTGCAAACCTTCTCATGTATAGAAGAAGTATTATTTTAAGAACTTATGATACTTAAGTAGCATACCATTTCAGCAACATAAAATAATACAGTTTCTTCGAGCTGTGTTGAGTTTACTGTAAGAACTCTTAGGCAGCATTGCCTTTTTCTTTACTTCTTGAGCAGCACTTCAGCAGATGCAGCAGTTTGTTGCTGAATCTGGCACTAACTTTCCTTTAAATTGAGATCATTGACAGTCATTTTACTGAATTTGTAAATATTTTCCAACTATCCTGCTTGAAAAAACTATTACTACAATTACAGAAAGGTATATCATGGTAGCACTGAGGTTTTGGCTTGAACATGACATCTTCAGGCAGGATTTGTATTACTTTCAAACAAATTGGCCCCCTACTGAATATGTTAGCCATGCTCAAAATACTGTCCTTAGTGATGAATATAAGAATGTCCATGGTAAGTCATCCTGAAGGTCTCTTTAGCCCAGAATCTGACCCCAGCCAGAGGCAGGTTTCTGGATAAGAGTGTAAGAGCAGGATAAACACATAGGGGTATTGCTTCAGAACAGTCTCCCAGCTGGCAGTAATTTGTGTTTCAGGAACTTGTGGTTTTGAAATCATTACATGAATACCAGAGTCCTTTTGTGGTCTCTGCAGCTACCCCTGAAGCACTTGCTCTCCTTGAGAACTGCTCATGGCTGTCTAGTGGAGGTGGAGAGCACTTTTAGGACTTTGTGACAAGGGCAGTGGGAATCAGTAGTACCTCTGCATGCTCTTACCTGATAAACTAAAGTTTTGATAATGGCAGCAAGTATGTAGTCAGCATTCTTCAAAAGGCTTCTGTAACTCTCAAAATAGCTGTTTTCAAATCTGAACTCCAGCCCTTGGCAGAGGATTGTGGATTGACAGACAAGCAGCAGGGAGTTCAGTTAGCTATCGGCTTCACAGCCCAAATCAGCCTATGCTGGCAGCTCATTTGGCCATTCGAGGGGCTGTGGAACTGTCAGTGCTTGTTATAAAGATGTCGAGCTGCCAGATGAAATGTGTTGTCACTCCAGGTGACTCACATGAAGATGCTGCTAGGTGCTGACTGCTGGGGTGCCTCAAATGGTATCTTTGAGCCTCCACGTCCCCAGGTAGGCAGTCGGAGTGGTAACAGTTACAGTGTCACACAAACATTTAATTACTGCTTTGGAGCTCAGTAGGAAATGGCAGGCCCTGCCTGGTAGAGAGGCAAGAAACTGCTGCTCAGATCTGCCTAGTTTTTTGGAATGCCAGCATCTACTGGCCCCTGCTGAGCTCCTACAGGCACATTTAACCTCCAGTTTGGAAAAGAAAAGTGGATTTTGGCACATCACCTTTGGAAGTTTGCTGCCTGTCTGTGGTATGTTTGTGTGAAGCGCGGACAGAAATTCACATCATTGTTTCACTTCTCCCTGTTGTGCCAAGACCAAGAGAAGATTATTATCTTGGTCAGACTTAGCAGAAGGTTTCTTCAAAAATAAACCCTTTGATCAGGAAACATGACAGTAATTCCTAAGACAGTTTCTCACGCAAGATACTGAACTTTTACCAGTTGCTCATAAGTAATAATGAATAGAAAATTATTTGGGTTTGTTTTTGCCTTTAAAGGAGGACAGATATGATATTTAATCTGAATCTAGGAAGAAGTACGGCACCACAAAGTCTCTGTCACTAAATATTTTAAGATGTTAAGAGGAATATTCAAAAACGTGCTGTAATTACTCAGAGAGAGAACTTTTTCTCTGGTTACCACAATACTGTTTTATGCTGTTCTATGTTTTTGAAAATGCATAAAACATGCTCTCTAAGCAGACACAGCAGAATAAGTTTTTGTTTTATTCAAAATGATGTGAAGTCTTCTGGAGTAATTCCCGTTAACTTTTTTATCACTAAATAAAGCTCCTTATTTTCCAAATTAATTTAATTTCTCAGTCACGAAGAAGACAAAACCAGGAAAAAAGAGTATTTCATCAAGCATTTCAACTCACCATTCTTCATCTAGTTGTGTTTCAAGGTCTGATCTACTGCAGCTTTGGATGCTCTTATACCGTAAACATTTGAGGTGGAGGTTTATTCGCTGTTCTACACTGCCTCATGTTCATCTGGGATGGACATTAATTTGTTGGCCTTAATTTGTAAATAGTAAATAAAGTGACATGGCTGAGAATTTTTGAAATATTCAAAGCTTAGGCAGAGCTTCTTTTTTAATGCTGTTTATTTATTTTTTATAAAGGAAACTGAGGGTTTGCATGTACTTGGCTGACAAGTCCCTTCACAGGGAATAAGGTGATGCTTTGTTTTGCCAAAATGTGATTCCAAAATTACAAGAAACACGGGTTGGACTATTTGTCCATGGTGGAGTGGCTGGAAAATTGAGTACTTGCATCTAGAAAGCGGATTCTTTCATAGAAGTGGGACTGTACACATAGACTTTTACATTGATAAAATTGATCAAAAAATTTTGCTATTTTGGCAGTGGTTTCCACTTGTCTTTTCAGAGTTTTAAAATTTTGTGTCTATTCCTTTTATCTTTAATTGAGTGGCAACTATTTGCAATAACATCAATAAATAAAGGTAACTGAATACCTGACACAGCATTTTTGATCCATAACGATACAAATATCCTTCTATTTATATTTAGACTAGCTCTCTCCAAGCTGCTTCCTTTTTTATAGATGCTGGAGAGAATGGTTCCTACAATCCATAAATTAGTCTCCTTGGATAAAAACTATTTGTGTTTTTCTTCCAGTAAGCAGGCGCTGGATAGCTTAACCTAACTGGTCAGAAGCTGCTTGGCACTACTAATAGCAATTTAAATTTGTTGCATTTGGTTCTTAGGCTATTTTTTTCCTAGGTTTTTATAATTTGTGATGAGAATTAACTCTCAGTAACAGAGACTTCAGTTAGCTTCAGGACTCAGTGTCAGGAATTTCTGTGCCATATATTATCTCACTGGTCTGTAGGTAGGTACTGTGCTATTTGCCAGAGACAAGATCAACACAATGGGCCCAAACCATCTGACCCTTCCACCTCTGCCAAAGGTTTTTATCTTCACCATGGAGGCAGTGGCCAGCATACACTGGATAGATTGTCCAGCAAAAGGAAGCAGACAACATTGTTTTCACAGCACATAAGTACCATGCTGGATGTGATTTCATGCATGCATTACTGAGTGTTAGAAAAACCAGAACAGACACCCACTCATGGCAATAAAATTCTTTCTGTTGCTCCTTTGAGACCAATGACTTTTTTATGCTGTTGCACAGCTGGTTTATGTGTGCCATTTCCATTGGGCAGAGCCAGTTCTCCTGCTTACGCCGTGGAACTGTTTAATGGTTGGAAACTTGTCTGCAGAGCAGCTTCAGCAGATTTTTAGAGTTGGAAGGTCTCATGCTTGAAAGATAGCAATGGGAGATCTATTTTAAGTCAGGAAAAACGCTCCATAAAAAACAGTTTAAATTATTGTCACACTTACTCTCACTTTTACTGCTCAGAATGAGAATTCTGATTCCGATGCCATTATTCCCCAATCTGACACATATTCCAAATCATTTACTGTTTTCACTACAGTTGCCACATTTAAAGACAAAGTGGATGCACTGTAGCAGTGTATGATGTGATTCATGTGTATAGCTAGCCCATACTGTTTTTTAAGCTTTTGCAGAAGTGTTTCCAGATACTATTGATTTAGAGAACTTTAGAAAATGTAAACTGTTACTATGTTCACAAATATGAGTGTGGGAAGATGGTAATTTTGAAATGGTGATCATGTGGGAGTTTTCTTTCTTGCCTTTTTTTGCAGCAAGAAATCCTCCCTTTTGGGGACTGGAGACTGAATTTTGCTTGTGATGGCTGAGTAGCCAGCAAGACAGGAATTTAAGTCCTTTGGGTATACTGAAGCCAAACACAATCCAGACAAATGGAGTACTTACCCCATGTGCTGGAACAGCAGCTTCAGCCTTGACCTAATGAAGCTATCATTTCTAGCAGTGAGAAACGATTTACTTGTCAGGCTGCTGGGACCAGAATTTTTTGGAGTTGAGGACAGCTGTCTGTGCCCAATTCTAGGAAATATAGAATGACCTGTATTTGATTTGTGTCGTCATATAAACTGCAAAGGAAAAGCTGCAACTAGCATTGCTGTTTCTGCAAACCACAGAATTTGATTTATCACTCAGATAAATTCATGTATATGAAGTTTCAGTATTTTGCATTTGAAAAACTGGCAGCAGTTTCCATTGCAGTAATTTTACATCTGTGTATCTGAATTATACATGTAGGCAGTCAGTCAAAGGGATCACAGGTATACCAAGACTAACAGCAGAATAGCTATTAGCTTTATAGTCAGCAGAATGTCACTTTAGCTTTATAGCTAGGTTAACAATCACCTTATGTAGTCAGCTTTATGATTCAGTACCAGTTATTAGACCTTGAAGTGTTTTAGTATGAATTGTATAGTGCTTTTGATATTGACACAGACATAAGCATAACAGACCACCTTGTAGAAGCATGACTTTTTCATTCAATAATGCAGAAAAAAGCAGCTAATCTGTTATGTGGTCGCTGGCTGGCATGCATTGTAGAGAAGCATGCTCGTAAACATGTCACAGGTTTTTTTTTTGTTTATCTGGGTTCTTGTTTTTTTGGGAGGCCTAGGGGTTGTAGGGGTTTTTTGAATGCTTTCTTTGAAGGTGGGGTTTGGGTAGTTTGATTTTTCTTCCTGTTAACAGAGATCACATTATCTTACCCTGCTATTCCTTCTCACTTTTCTGCTTTGTTGGTGAAAATTAATCCTTTCAAATGAAGAAACAATTAATATTCTTACGTTCTTAACTTACCAGATGATCATTCTGTCACTTGTAATAGTGATGAGTGTCACAGAAATATATCAAAATATATGAATAAATTATGTAGTGGTATTGAAATACTTAATATGGAATGGATCCTAATCTGATATAAAATGCTCACTGAGTGTCTTAATATTTCAGGTAATACACCCCAAATCCGCGAAATATTTTACTGATACATCCATACAAACAGATGGGATTTTTTTCAGTTGATAAATGCAAAACTGTCATAAGTTTTGCTTATCTTTGATATTTTATATCTTTATAGCTTATTATTTTCTTAATCTGTCTACTGGTTTTATTAAAGCTCTAATGTATGATTTTCTCATGAAAATGTGTTACTTTCAATGTCTCACCTTTTCATGTCTGTTAGCTGCAGATCTCCTTTCTGTCTTCTGCCACCACCACTGTTGTTGTTCAAAGGCATTTTTGTGGTTGACATTTGAGAGGCTTGGAAAAGAGTCTTTGAAGAAAGAGGGCACTCAGGAAAATATCTGCTATTGCTGTACTATTTCACCTGTATATTCCTTCTAAGAAGACATTCTTTCTATCCTTAACTGTAATTACCCAATGATTTTTAATGCAATGTTTGTATTCTCACACAGCAAAGAAAAACACTAATATATTTTCTTTCAAATGTGGATCAACGTTTTGTCTGCTGACTGGTCTGTGTCTAGTGAGCACAGAAGGAATGCTACTGATAAATTAATGTTTTCAATAAACTGCAATTATAAAAAGTACAGGGTGATATGCTGCTGCTGTAGAATTTAGAAGAAATGATCTATTGGTTTCAGTACACACATATTGCTTTCTCGCTGCGTTCTTTTGCTGGAATGGGCATATGGGCATTCGAAAAGTAAGAATCTAAATTTGGTCATTTTCTTTTAGACCTACAAAAATTGGTGAAGAGAACTTCAAAATGATTTTAATTATGTAATACACTTTGTCCAAAAGAGCTATTTTATTTAACTTTTATATCTTCTTTTTTAATGACTCTCTATCACTTGTAGACACAGAATGAAGACAAACATGTTTTATAGGTTGAATTATTTTTGCTTGTATCTGACCATTTGGGAATATATATTCTCTGAAACACTTTAATTTTATCCCATATGTTTTATATACATAATGCATGATGCATAGCACTTCTGGGAGATAACCTGAATAATTCACCTCCAGTAATATGATCATGTTGCACTTCAGGTTATAAATGTTTTATATCCCTAATATAATGTCATATAACATAAAAAAGCCCCTAACATTTTAAATCAGTGAAGATTAATGCTTAATAAATGTCTTAGATGTGTGAATCATGATTCTGTTTATATTTAATTTACCTAAATTGCATTTTATACCTACTTATTAAATAATAGAAGTAAATGAAAAATTGTATGAGAGAATAGTACAAACCATTTAGTTTTGTTTTTTTTTTTAATTCTGGAATAAATAGTTTAGCATACTTTAGGACCTGCTAGTGGATTAAAAAACACAAGTGAGAAGTGAGACATTCTTACTATTTGGAAATTATTTTAAATTTCCAGAATCCTTAAGTATGCTTTGTAACTTCTGTGGGCAAAAGTTAGGTTGAATTATATGTGTGAGGAAACGTGGACATCCATTATTATTTAACTAAAATGGAATGTGTGAAGAAACAGGAGTATCCATTGTTATGTCAGCAAAAGTCCTGTTCAGTAACAGGAATAAGTAATTATTTCCCTTTAACAGGGAAATGCTGCCTTTATTAATTCTGAATGTGTCTTTTTTTTATAAACTAAATGGTGGAATTTTCCAGTAAGGCCATTTGTCATCAGGATTGTCTGATGAATTAAGTATGCCTGGAATGTTTTTTTAACATCTCATTTACCATTATAAAATAATCCAGGTGAACCATACAGTAAATGAATGTCTGATGTCCCCTCCTCACAGCTCCAGTTTTGTTTCTGGCAAGTATATGATGGCTCATGTGGCTGTAAGTTTGTAACACGTCATAATTACTAGGAATTTCCTTTACTCTTCTGATATACTTTTAATTTTTTTTTTTTTGAGTCTCACTACTTACTTCTATGTAAATTTTGTGTTTTGCAGTTTCCTTGTATTTTGTCATCAATTTTTGGCTGCCACAGACATTTAAAAAAGGGAAGAGAATAAAAAGTGGGATTAAAAAGTAGGAGTGGTTAAACAGCAAACTGGACTTTCAGGAGTTTTGTAGCAAAATCTTTAATGATTCACATTACTTGGGACCAGGATATTATATATAGTGAGCCACAAGGAGGACCCTAAATTCAATTGGAAGAGATTAAATATTGAATCTTACTCAAACTCTGACTGTCATGTGTCCTTGACTCTAGAGTCAGCACAAAGACAACTGAAGGAATACTGTCTCAGTTGATATTGCCCAGGAATTGAACTAGAAAAGTGAAATTTATCAAAGGGGTAGCTAATTGCTCCTTGACATTCTAAAAAAAACCCCATAGATTTCTACCACAGCATAATATATCGTTATGCTTTAATTACATTTATTGTAAGGAAGTGTTTATGTCCTATGGTGGTAGATATAAATATTAGAATTTTGAAGAAAGATTCAGTGTGTCAAAACATAATTTCATCATCTGAGAATTATCTGGCAACAAAAAAGTATTCAGTGTTTCAGCCATACAGTTTTGTGGTGACTCTACAAGGCCACTTGTAGAACCTGAGTGTTTTACACACTCATGTATTTAAAGTAGTGACAGAAGGAAAACTGATATTCCGGTACCTTTTGATAAAGCTTCATAATGTTTTTGCGCTATCAACAACATAGAACAGTGAAAAACTAGGTGCTAACACGTAATTTTTGTTTCACTAGAGTTTGAATTTCTAGAATTTTCAAGAAACCATATCAGTTATGGGATGTCTTTGCCTGAATTTTCCTCAATGTATTTAGAATGTTTAATTGAGCTCATGAATGCCTTGTAAATACATGAGGTGAAGATAATCTTTACCTTATTGAAGATAGTTTTTCCCTTAGAATATTTTCATTTTTTCTAAATTCTAGATCCATCTGCTCCACCAGCCCCCTCTAATATCAGGATTGCCAATATCAGTGCAAACAATGATGGGAGTGTAAATGCAATGATTACTTGGGATCTTCCAGAAGAGCCTGATATCCCAGTGCACCACTACAAAGTCTTCTGGAGCTGGACATACAGCAAATATGTAATTCCAGCAAAAAAAAAGAGAAGGAAGATTACCGACGGGGTAAGAAAGTAATCAGTAAGTGGGACAGAAATACAGTTTATTTTTAACAGAAAACAGAGTGTAAGTATAAAATGTGTGATAAGGTCCAATAATTTCAGCCCCTGGTAAAGTAGTGGTCCTAATTTTTAATATCACAAAGCCCATAGACAATTTTGACCTTTCAATCCTTTTCTTACACTGAACTCAGTGAGAAAAGTAAACTTCTGCCCTAGAATACGGGTAAATACAATAAGATTTTTCAGGAAAGATTAATGAAAAGTTAAATGCTGTTAGTCCTCTAAATTTTGGCTTATTCAATTCGTGGTTCTTAAAATGTTTATTTTATTTAAAAAGCCTGACATCATCTGTCACATTGTTCTTTCACTATGCAAGAAAAACTTGTGACACACAGAGTAATTGTTAATTTTTCAGTATAGGTCTGAGGGAAAAAACATTCCCAAAGCTCTTTATATAAACTGTTCTACCAAAGATCTGGCAATATTTCCTTAGCAGCAAGTCCCTATGAGTTTCTTGAGTAGTGTAATAAATATTGCTTTACTGGAAAGCTTTTTGTTATCATATCCTTAAACACATTGCCTATTATTTTAAAGCAATTAATAGAAATAATTAGGTAGAAATAACAGGAATCAGTTAGACATACCTTGATTCTCAGTGCTTTTGATAGTGAGAATTTGGTCCCATGCCTGTGTTAACACTGTGTTGTGGCTCCGGCTGCCCATTGCACTGTGATGAATGACAGCCAGAGGGTCACAATTCCCCCTCTGTCCCTCAGTCAGCAAACCCTGACAGAAATAAAGGCAGTGAAGGCTGTGTGATGAAATGATGCAAGTCAATTTGCACAGAAAGGAAGGTTAGTTCTTTATTGTCCTTTAAAAAGAGAATTGTGGCAAGAGAGGTGTAGAGTTGGACTGTGCTACAAAGAAAAGTTTGTGTTCCTCAAGAAACCTGTCAGGAAAGAGGCTTCAGCCTAAAGATAACAGGGAGCTTTCTCTCTGCAAGCTGATCCATACATCAGAAACCCCAGAGAATTTTAAAATTGGGTCTTTAATATCTTTTTATAGAGTCTTCCTACATACAAATAATATTAAAACAGATCCATTAGAAAATTACAGTAATTGAGACCAAGTTCTTACCTTGAATATAGGGAAATACAAGGTGTATTTTATAGAAAAGGCAGGCTCTTACAATATCTATCCTACTTCTGACTTGTACTTTTTCTTCTGCAGCATATCATGAAACTGCACTGCAATGCCAGTGAGATTCAGGACACTCCAGATGCTATTGCTAATCAATGGTCATCTGAATATTGTAGCAACTCTTAGACTAAAGAATGGCAAATGCATGAACATTTTAAAAAACAACAAAAAAAAGAGGGTGGAAAAGTCTTGATTGTTAAAGATCACTGATGATATTTTTGTCCTGTTTTTACCTTTAGATGTAGCCCAACCCAAATAATTTCATACTGATTTCTATATGAATTCATTCCAGGTAGACATTGAATTAGTTTGACTACAATATTGACACTGTTAATCAAGAGTTGTAGTCAATATGTCAGCAGTAAACAAGATTAGTAAAGATTAATACTACATACTTTTGGGCAATCCCTGTTTTAGTATCCCAAGTGTTAAATGTGGGGCAGTTACCTTGGTACATGGTTATCTTTTTTACTTTATATGAACTGTCAAACTTAAAAGGCACAAGGAATTCTAATGAAAACATTGAGTAATATCTTCCACCTGGCATATGGACTAGAAGGGTATTTTTTATAATTAAATCTAGCAAAATAAAATATAAGACTGGGAAGGCTGGACTCGTCTTTACAATATCATGTGCCTTGCCTTAATGTATGGGTTTTTGACTGGAGAATGATAACCCTAATCTGTTGTTTCCCCATTTTATACACTTCTGTGACATTGGAAACTGTTTTTTTCCCTATTCTATTTTCCATTCTACGCAGGAAAAGTGTTCCTTCCAATGGGAGGGTATTTTTGGTTGGTGCTTGTTTTTTAATTTTTTATTTTCAAGTGTTGCAACCAATAGAATGTATTGAAAAATGTATGAAATGTTGGACATTAACTATCTTCAGACTGGCTGTCTCTAGAAAAAAGTTTTCAATTGCTTTGCTAACGCAGAAATTGGGGAATAAAGTGCTTAAATTCCTTTTGCTAAAATGATTTTGGCATATGAGAAAAACCTTGTTATATACAAGAAAACCCCTTAGGTTTTGCCTAAACAATAGGTTTGAAATTGCCAAGAAACTGCCAAAATTATGCAAACATCATGTAGGTTAGTAGTTTTAAATGACACAGAAAAAAGGAGTCCAATTAAATAAATCTTTAACAGAAAGGAAATTTTGCTCTGAAATTTATATATGAGTTTTCTAACTTCAAAAAAGTAGTGTGCCTAAGATAACAAGCCCGCTAGAGGCTTTTAATAGAGGCCTGTGTTTCAGCAATATTATAACCACTTTGTATATTTATTCTATTATAGGCCCAAAATTATGTGGTCCTGGAGGGGCTCCAACCCAACAGCAACTACAATGTAGAGCTGCAGGCAGTGACACGTTGGGGTCAGATACGCCTAAAAAGTGCTAAGGTTTCTCTCCATTTTAGCACGACTCAGGACATCAGGAATAATAGTGAGTAATCAGACTCAAACACCTGAATGCTTTCTCTGTCCTTTGGCTGGAATTTGAATGTTTTATATAATGATTTCTTAAATTTTAAAAAAATCATTTTTTAAAGCAGGCTGTTCCATAGCACAATGATCATCTGGTCAAGTTGAGTAACCTTTCCATGTTAAATTTCGTGTTTAAAAATTGGTGACAGTTTTTGTCTGATTCTTTGACTTAGACTCTACTCACCTAAAATAAACAGTTGCAAAGAAAATGGAGGCCTTTGCAAAACTGTAGCATTAATACTTTTTAGATTCAATACAGGTATAAATACTGACTGTGTTTCTAAAAGGATGGAATAAAACCATTTTTGTGTGTATTAACTAGACAGTATAACCTGCAATGTTTTTCAAAATCCTGGCTATTTTTAGTAGCCCATTAATTCAGATTCTTGGAACACAAAAGCTTGTGTCTACTAGGAATTGATATATAAAACATTGAGTCTTCTTTCAGGGAATTTAAAACATTCCCTGTCTGACAACCATTCATTCTCAAAATAATACTGCACACATAGGACCCACATTCAAATTAAAATCTCAGGATGTTTAGATGTTAGGTTATATACTATTAAGGTCTCTAGAACCTCACATGCTAAGTAATATAATTGCAAACTGTATCTGAATCTGGCAGAAAACCACGATTCTTAGCCTTGTTTAAATGCTATTTAAACAATTACAGTACTGAGTTACTGCCCCAGTTGTTGATGGGTCTCTGATTAACTAATACAGCAGAGTTCTGATAATAAGATGTTAAAGAATATGATTTAATTATTCTGCCCTAACTCCATTTCATTTTCTATTAATTTACATTTTTTTTTAAGTACACTCACTGTTTAAACTTGTAGCCATTTTCATAAGAGAACTGTAATTATTTTCAGCCTTACTAATCAACTGCTATTGTTGCTATATTCTGTTTGGGTATACATAAAATTTTGTAATGTGCTTTTTAGCTGTAACAGACTTTCTTGTCTGTGGTTGCTTAACATATTATGCACCCAGAAGAAAAAATAAGCTGAAGTATCCTTTTTCCCATATTAAACTAATCTTTACTCCTTTTTGGGCCATCTTGAGAAGGTCAAATTTTAATCTCTTCCATACACTGAGTCTTTACTTCAAATCCATACCAGAATATCCGCTTGAATCTCCACAGTCTGTATATTAGGCAAGTTTGAGTTAAATCCTCAGTGAGGGCCAGTGCAAATCAATATGAGTTCTGCCTTTTCTTTATTGGCTTCCTAGATTGTACCTGTGCTTTTTTTCATCCCCTAGAGAAGTAGCCTAGTTTGCAGGACTCTGCATGATACCAAAATCTTGACTGATACCACATTAAGTTCTCCCTTCTTTCCTGTATGTACACAGAAGATGTAATAGAGGAAAAAATAATTGTGGGAACTGGATGTTTAATTCCATACAGAGCCTTTGAGCTCCACTAAAAGCGTATGATTGGTGTTTATGAAAGATTTTAAACTTTGCAGTTTCTCTTCTTAAGAATTTTTTGTGGAGTTTGCTACTTTTTTTATTCTCTTTTTCCCCCTCTGCAAAGTTCACTGGATAAACAAGCACAATTTTTTTTCCTCACCCTCCTCCTACTCAATTTCCTGCTCCTTTTGATAAAGTTTCTGTGAAGTTCTAGCTCTTGGTGCTAAATTTTAAGGTATTTAGTTTTCACTCCAGTCATCTTGATATTCATGTCACCACATGACATCACAGCTTCTGAATTTACGTTAAATAAAAGAGTCCTGGTGCTGGGGTTTTAGCTGTCTGAGGTTGATCTGTGTCCACTAAATGGGAGAAAATTCTACATGCCAGTAAATACAGCTTGCCAAAGAGAAAATGGGCAAGCTTTTTAAGTTCTTAGTCTCATTTTATTATTAGTATAGCTTTATAAATGTTTCCATCTTGGGAGCAGGGATAATTAATCAACTGACCTTTGTCATGCTTTATTGGTACTCCTGACATTAGGTCAGACTGTCATAATCTTTAAACATGATAGTAAATAAAGACTTTACATACAACAAAAGCCTTCTAAATTGAAGCTGAGTAATTGAGATAGGAGCATGTCATTTTTTGTACCATTCCACACTTACTGTGAGAAATCCTCTCACTGGCAGGGCTGTTTTAGCTCTCCATGGCCTCACTAATGTTCTGAGGTCTACATCACCCCTGGGTTTATGTTTGGAGAAGATCTTTGTTTCAGTATTCCTTCTTCAAAACATTGTTTTTTTTAGAATCTGATGCAGGTCACATCTGAGTCATTACTTATAAATCCTCTACCAAATGGAGTTCATTTATGTTATACCTCACATGTGACTTGGCTATTTCATCATTTTCTGTTCACTCAGTGGCACTTCTTTCCTATCATTGTCACAGCTAGATTTAAATTCCCTCCACGGTTTTACTTGGATACCCTGCCCTCCTTGGTTGTTTTGCTTCAGAAAACGGACTATCAGTAGTTTTAATGAAGGTCTGCTATCTATTTGTGTCTAATTAGTACAGACTTTGTAATGCCTTGTGGTTTATTTTGCTTTACTGGGGTGACTTTTTTTGTATGAAAAGGTTCATTATTGTATTTTTTTTTAAACTAGAGTAAAACTATACTGAGATAAATATTTTTGTAATCTCATATACTTCAAGTATTTTGACTGTTCAAAGTACGAGCATTCATTTATTCAATGAGCAGTATTTTCTTTTTAATTGAAAATCAGTCCCTGTATCAACTAAAACCCATACTTGTTTTAGAGTATTTCAGTTGTAAGTTTATAGAAAAATCTGAGCATCCCTTCTTTTAAAGACAGGAGATAAAGGATTCAAGATTCTTTGAACCTAAACCACTGATATCACACATTTTAATCAATAGAGCACTCTGCTGAGGGGTGTATTTAGGACTTTTTTGACATTTTTTTCAAATGGCTGGATTATATTTTACATAGAAAAGCAAGTAAAAACTACTCTTGGAGGAGATGCAAATTCATCTTCTGTATCTCACTCAGATTAGTTAGGTACAGAGCCAGTCCTGCTTGACGTACTTTTGAGAATACTCAGAATCAGATGGAGAAATGTGAAAAAGAAACGAAAAAATGGCCTGAAATATTTTATAGGACATGAAATTCATGGCTTGTCTTTATTTTGGGACTTCCATGACCTTTGGGAAGTAATTCCAGAAGCAAGATGCCAATTTTGCTGAAGTCCCTCTGTCAGATACTCTGCTCCGTGTGGAATTAAGCTCTGGTTTTTAGATGTCTGGTCCTATTGTCAGAATAGAGTTAGCCCATACCCCTCTGGAGTAATTGAGTCCTACACACCTCTGTGAGCTTTGACCTCAGCCCTCTGGCATTACATTTCCCCACACTCAGAAATGCATTGCCTCACTATATTTGTGTGCTTCACTTCTGGGAAATGTAGCAAGATTCTTGCTTGATCTTTATATAGAAATATTCTTAATTGGTGTCCTGATTTTTGTGCAAGTAGAGCAAACAGAGAATAGTAAAGCAGAGATTTAAAAAATAATTTAAATTGAGGAACATCTCAGGGATTTTAGTTTTTACTTCTCTCTGTAACTTTTTCATTTCCATTTAGGTAGTAGTAACATTATGGTTACCTTGAAGAATTTCGTTAAGTTTGGTAGTTTAATTTAAAACAAAATGAAAATTTGTATCAGATTCAGCAAAGGTCTGAGAAAGTAAAATGTGGCCCTAAAGCAAGTTTCAATTGAAGCTGCATATAAGGCAAAATGTTCAAGTTAATATGTTACTTGTGACAATTATTGAAACCTGAATCTTTCCCTCTTTCTCTCAAGTATGTAGTTAATTGCCACTTCCTTATTGTTGGAGTCTTTAATTTTAATTTAGGTGTAATATTGAATTAAGTACGGGGTGGGAGGGGTGTTGTTGTTTATAATCTGATCCTCCTAATTGAATCAGGTACATTTACAAGTGTGCAATGAAAAGTGAAGTTTGAATGAGCATTTCTTTCTTTTCAACTGAAAGTATCTATAAGTACTGTCAATGCTGCTAAATGTTGATACATTTTTATCAAAAAAAATGCTTGATGAAGGACATCCAATCGCAATTGCTGGTTGGAAGCAAGGCACGCAGCACCAAGGGAATTGCTGAAAGAAAATTCTTCTCTTGCAATATTTTCCTAAGCATTCAACATTCACTACTGGGAACAGAAAAGTGGGCAAGACAGATCTTTAATCTGACCACATTATATAGCATACCATGTGTACTTCGATGTAGTAACCAAATATGGCACTCTGTGGGTTACATTCAATGCTGTCCTTGGATTTTGTGCATATTCAAGCACTGCGTGAGTATGAAGACTGTAAAGTATTACAGAGAACTACTGGTAGATACTGTGCCTGTTTAAAAAATCATTGTGTTAACATTTCTTGTTCTTGGCTGTATAAATACAGTCAATTTCCTTATTACTCTTCAGAAAATTTAAAGATTATTTCCCTGTAAAAACATATTTATCTTTTTCAGTCACTTTTTAAATTCATCAGAATTTCAAACTGGTGATTTTTCAACTTCTATGGACAGTTAATTTTTTATATTTGTTTCATTTAGATAAGAAACAGAAATAAGATCATTTGGAATAAATTTATTATTTTCTGAATTTGAGCAAATCTAGCTTAGTCATTATACAGCACTGTAGTTAACTAAATAGTTTCCTGATTGTTCTGTGTATTGCAGAGGAACGGACGTCTGCTGGGAAACCACAGAAAGGACTAGTAGAGCCTTACCCAACCTTTCAAAGAAGGAAAACCACTCGTTTTCTTAAAATTGGAACTCCATTCTATCAGGACAATCAACTTCAGGTCAAAGTCTACTGGAAGAAGACAGGTTTGTCAAATTCTGCTTTACTGTTTTCTCTAAGGAGGACTCTTATCATCCATCTTGGAGTTGTAGAACATAATTACACAATATTATAAGTAATTAATAGTTGAATTCTACACCCATCCTTTCATCCCTTTATCTTCACTTTAGAGGGAAACATTGCCTTTCCTCTTTGTGTTATGTCTGTGTATGTGTCTTACAGAAGGAAATGACAGGAATCAGCTATCCAAAAATTATAGTCAGTCATGTTGGGACACTGAATCTTCATCTTTATTTTGGTAGGAATTACCTCTGTAAAGTTTTAAATAGCAGAACTTGGCATTACCCATAAAATTTTTGAGGAACATATGAATGCTTGGCTTTATGCCAAACTTTACTAGCCACCTTGATTTAGAACAGAATGGGTAATTGGTAACAACCTGAAAATATCTTGAAGTTAGTTTTCTTTTAGGCTACACCCTTCTAGTTTTAAGAAAAGTCTTAACAACAATTTTATGGTTTAGTCCTCTAGTCAAAAGGAAAATGACATAAATTTAAAGTGTGTGTTCATATTCAGAAACCAATGAAGGTATTTTCTTCTCTTGACTTCTAATAGCGTATAGGTTGCTCCAGCTTAGCCATAACAGGTTCATATGCTGTTATTTCAAAATGTGCTCACACTCCTCATTTTTCAACTTGGAGCAATCTACACGTGTATCAATACCACTAAATTGAATCCATTCATATGCTTGAAATAAAGGTCTGCAAAGTGGATAGTCATGTTTTCTTCTTGAATTTTTCAAAGAATTTCAGAAATATGTAAGTGCTTTTAGGTTTAGATGCATGTGGCAACACCCTGAATTAGGACAGGCTATATAAATGTTCAATTAGGCTATGTAACATAGGAACTTGTCACACTGGATATTGTGGATTGTGAGAGGTATCCTTTGCTTCTTATCCTTTGCCTGCCCTTTTGAATGGTTACCTTCCAGGCCCTGCTATGCCAATTACTTTCAAATCCATCTTTACTCCTCCCTAAAACCTGCAAGCTTTGGTTCATGCATGCACATTTTGAGTTTTTGTCACTGTCTTTGCTATGCTAGGGCTTTTTTTTTTTTTTTTT